>JAVLUU010000832.1:2500-5000 GCA_032206185.1 Columba guinea
CCTGAACACCGGCCACCGCCGCAACCTCCTCCCCTGACGGGGAAAGGCACGGAGGCGCCGGCCCGCCGGGGGCCCTCTCCGACGCGACCCGAACAGCCCCATCGATCAGGAAGAAGAAAAATAACAAAAAGCGGCGGGCCGAGAGAGGGAGAGACAGGCGCGGAGCCCGGACGGCCGGCTGCTCTCTCTGCAATGCGACCCGCCCAAGTGCCTCATCGATCAGGAAAGGAAGCCCGCCAAGGGCCGGGGGAAGAGAGGGGGACACCGAGCGGAGGCCGGCCGAGGCTCCTGGGACAGCGACGGACACGCGCTCGCTCGGCCCGCGCCGAGCCCTGAGAGTTCCGAGCGGAGCCGGACGGCGTCCGCGAAAGCCCCGCCGCCGCCGCCGCCGCGCTGAGCCGGGGAGGCTGCGGCTGCTCTCGAGCGCTCCTCTGGAAGCGGCTGCCCCCTCTCTCCTATCATACGGACCTACAAGACCGCGCCCCCTCGCGTCTTCAGGACTCGCTCAGTCCCTTCACCGGGGTGGCGCGCTCGAGCAAGCCGAGTTTTACCTCGACGTAACGGGAGGTAGCGACCAAACAGCGACGCCTCAGGAGGCTCCGGGGCAGGGTGGGGGGGCGAGCAGGCGAGCCCGTCTACCAAACCGCTCTGCACCCCTACGTGTCGACCAAGTCCTCGCGGGGCGCCGGTAGACCTCAGATCCGAGCGCGGCGGCGCAGGCGGCGCCGTCTACGGAGCCGCTCCGGACGCGGAAACCGGACCGGGCGGGACCGGACCGGGAAATTGGAGTGGAACGGACCGGAGCGGACCGCACCGGATCGGATCGGACCGGACCGGACCGGACCGGGAAATTGGAGTGGACCGGACTGGATCGGACGGGAAAGGACCGCACCGGCCCGGGAAAGTGGAGTGGACCGGACCGGATCGGACTGGACCGGATCGGACCGGCGCGGACCGGACGGGAAAGGACCGGACCGGCCCGGGAAAGTGGAGCGGACCGGACTGGATCGGACCGGACCGGACCGGACCGGACCGGACCGGACCGGGAAAGTGGAGTGGACCGGACCGGATCGGACTGGACCGGATCGGACCGGCGCGGACCGGACGGGAAAGGACCGGACCGGCCCGGGAAAGTGGAGCGGACCGGACCGGATCGGACCGGACCGGACCGGACCGGGAAATTGCAGTGGACCGGACCGGACTGGCGGGGCTCGGACGGACCCGGCGTCCGGCCGCGCTCGCGAGAGGGTAGGCTCGACCTCCTCACGCTCTGCACCCCGAAGTCGACCGAGTCCTCGCGGGGCGCCGGTAGACCTCAGATCCGAGCGCGGCGGCGCAGTCTACGGAGCCGCTCCGGCCCCGGAATCTGGACCGGGCGGGACCGGAGCGGACCGCACCGGATCGGATCGGACCGGACCGGGAAATTGGAGTGGACCGGACTGGACCGGACGGGAAAGGACCGGACCGGCCCGGGAAAGTGGAGCGGACCGGACCGGATCGGACCGGACCGGACCGGACCGGGAAATTGCAGTGGACCGGACCGGACTGGCGGGGCTCGGACGGACCCGGCGTCCGGCCGCGCTCGCGAGAGGGTAGGCTCGACCTCCTCACGCTCTGCACCCCGAAGTCGACCGAGTCCTCGCGGGGCGCCGGTAGACCTCAGATCCGAGCGCGGCGGCGCAGTCTACGGAGCCGCTCCGGCCCCGGAATCTGGACCGGGCGGGACCGGAGCGGACCGCACCGGATCGGATCGGACCGGACCGGACCGGACCGGGAAAGTGGAGTGGACCGGCCCGGACCGGCCCGGACCGGGCCGGACGGGAAAGGACCGGCCCGGCCCGGCCCGGCCCGGCCCGGCGGGGCTCGGACGGACCCGGCGTCGGGCCGCGCTCGCGAGAGGGCAGACCCGCCAGGGCCCCGGCGGGAAGGCGGTCACGGCCCCGAGCCCGTCCTGTTCTTCGAGAAGCGGCTGGATGACGGAGGCTGGGAACGGCGGGGCGGTTTGTCCTGCGCAGAGACAGGAGCTGGACGCGACCGAGCCTCTCGCGGGTGGCCGCGGGACAGTGTACGCGACTCTACGAGTCTAGCTTTTCGACCCTCGCCATCCGTGCACACGCTCGACGAGTCCGCGTCTGGAGTTTCGGGGCTCGCGCGTGTGGGGTGCGGGTTTCGTGGCGGCGGTTTCTTTTTGGTTCGGTTCGGTGGGGTTTCTTTTCGGCGGGGGCGGCGGGGTCGTCGTGCCCCCCCACCCCCACCTGCCGCCGCCATCGTTTAATTTCACTTCGGCTTTCGGCTCAGGCTGCACGGCGAGCGCCGCGCACACACGCACACAGAGGCACACACAGAGGCACACACAGACACCACACCGCCCCCCCACCCCCCCAACCCCAGAGAACACACACACACACACACACACACACACACACACACACACACACACAGAGTCACACAGAGTCACACAGACACAGACACACACACACACACACACACACACCCCCCC
>JAVLUU010000832.1:12500-15000 GCA_032206185.1 Columba guinea
CAGGGTCCCTGCCACGGAACCCCGGCGCGGACGCGCGGCGGGACGAGCTCCGCACAGCGGGCGCTCCGGGAGCGGGGAGCATCGGAGCGCTCCCCGAGTCTCGATTTAGGGGGACGAAGGCCATCGCGCGCGCCAACGGGACACCGCGGGGTCCCGGGCGCGGCACGGGGCCTGCGAGGCAACCCCAGCCGCGCCGCTGCCTGCCGCCGCACCGCCAGAGGCGGACGGCGGCCCGGCCGGCGATTGATCGTCAAGCGACGCTCAGACAGGCGTAGCCCCGGGAGGAACCCGGGGCCGCAAGTGCGTTCGAAGTGTCGATGATCAATGTGTCCTGCAATTCACATTAATTCTCGCAGCTAGCTGCGTTCTTCATCGACGCACGAGCCGAGTGATCCACCGCTAAGAGTTGTCTGGCTTTCGGCGCCGCCCCGCGCGCGCGGGGGGGCCGGGACCGCCCGCCTAAAAGAGCGGCCCCTCTTCTCTGAGGACGGCCCGCCGCCGGCCCCGCGGCGCGACGGCATCGGGGCCTCGCCTCGACTGACCGTACCGACACACACAGGCGGAGAGGGTGGGAAGAAAAGAGCCGGCGGAAAACCCCGAGCGGCAGGGGCGGGGAGCACGCGCTCCCGGCAGACAGACGCCCCTCGTCCGCTTCGGAGGCGGCCCAGGCGCCCGGGCTCGCTCCGGCCTCCGCGCGGAGGCCGCGGCACCACCCGGCCACGCACCGCCCGCCGGACCTCGAATCGGCGCACGGACGCTGCCGCTGCGGGACGAGCGGCAGCGACCGGGCAAAGCCCGCGCGGGGCGACACACGCGCCGCCCCTCGGAGAGGCCGGCTACGCCGCGCGACGTCCACCGGCTTCCCCTCGCGCACCTCCCCGACCCCGGACGGCGAGACGGGCTCCCGCGAGCTCGGCCGCCCACGCGCCGGGGGCGGACACCGCCGGAACCCCGAGCCAGCAACGCGCACCGCCCGCGGCCCACCGGACAGCGCCAGCCGCCAAGCCGGAGCGGCTCGCCCCTCCCGGGACCACCGCCACCGCTTCTCGCCCGGGCCCCCTTCCCGCGGGCGGCTCGCCGGCGCCAAGGCGGGCAGCGCTCGGAGCGGGGTGGTGACGCGCCCGCCCACCCGCCCGCCGTTGGCGGACGGTGACCGGGAGAGCGACATCCCCCGCCCGCGCGCCCCCGCCTCGCCCGGCGAGGCCCGGGGAAAGGGCGACGTGGACAGCGACGGTCGGGGCCCGAGCCGGGGCGGCCGCAGGCGGCAGCGGGCGTCTTCCGGCGGACCGGTAACGGCGAACGGCGCCGCCGCCGCTCGGACCGGGGCGCCACCCTGGACGGCGGTGAGGCGACCGGAGGCCGCCGAGCCGCTCTCGGCCGGGAGGCGAGGACGAGAGGGGAAGCGGAGAGCGCCGCGCGGCGCCCGCACCACCCGAGGGGGGGCGGTGGAACCCCTCGCGGGCCACCGGGCGAGACCCCGCCGCCGGGGCGGGGGGCCGCGCCACCCCGGCGAGAGAGCGAGCGCGCGAGACGGCGCGCTTCACCCCCGCCGGGGCCGCCCGTTTCGAGGCAGGCGAGACGGCCCGCGGCCGACCGCACCGCGGCCTGGACTTCCGCCGAGGCCGGACCGCGGAGAGGGGGGGGCAGAGGGACCCCCTCCCCGGCACGGCTCCCCGCGTCAGGGAGGACGACGGAGCGGGCGACGGACTCCCAGGGGCCTCGCGGGAGCGACTCCCGCCCCCCTGGAAGCACCCGCCTCCTCGCGCCGCCGCCCGGAGCCCTGGCGGATCGCACCGAGCCGCCCGAGTCTTTGAACCACCGCCCGGCTTCGCGGCCTTCGACCCCCCGGGGCTGGCCAGAGGGAGGGCCGCAGAAGCGCGGACGCTAGGTACCTGGCCCTGGGGCGAGGGAAACGACCTGCTGGGCCCCGCGGGGGTGCCTCCTCCGCTGCCACCCTCGGAGGAGCGTCCGCCCGCGGGGGCGCGCCCGAACGCCCGCCGCCACCGCCTACGTCCTCCTGGCCCGGGAGCCGGGGTTTCCCTCAGTGGCCCGGCACGAAACCCGGCAGGAGAGGCGTGGCTCGGGCCGCCCGCCGCTGGCGCGGGACACGGCCCGGCGCGGGGGCCTCGCCCGCCACCCGAAGGTTGGCGTCGGCGGGCGGCGGCAGAGCCCGCTCCCCCACCCGCCGGCTCTCCCCCGCTCTTCCGCCGGGGAAGAGGGGGAGAAGAAGCGCGGCGAGGAAAGGGGAGCGGCTGCTGCCGCCGCCGCCGCTCGCCAGCCGGCGCCGCGCACCAGCCCGGAACGCCCGGAGGCCCGGCCCCGCTTTGCGCTGCCGAGAGAGAGCGGGCTGCTCCGCCGCAGCCCGCTCGCGCGCGAGGAGGGGCCGGGGAGGACGCCCCCCCCGACCCCAAAGGCCCCTCTCCGTTCCCCGCTCGCACCTGCCGCCCCGCCGCCGCCGCTCACCGCGTCCTAATCCCGCGCCTCTCTCCCCCTCCGGGCC
>JAVLUU010000832.1:20000-22500 GCA_032206185.1 Columba guinea
TCTGCACCCCGAAGTCGACCGAGTCCTCGCGGGGCGCCGGTAGACCTCAGATCCGAGCGCGGCGGCGCAGTCTACGGAGCCGCTCCGGCCCCGGAATCTGGACCGGGCGGGACCGGAGCGGACCGCACCGGATCGGATCGGACCGGACCGGGAAATTGGAGTGGACCGGACTGGATCGGACGGGAAAGGACCGGACCGGCCCGGGAAAGTGGAGTGGACCGGACCGGATCGGACTGGACCGGATCGGACCGGCGCGGACCGGACGGGAAAGGACCGGACCGGCCCGGGAAAGTGGAGCGGACCGGACCGGATCGGACCGGACCGGACCGGACCGGGAAATTGCAGTGGACCGGACCGGACTGGCGGGGCTCGGACGGACCCGGCGTCCGGCCGCGCTCGCGAGAGGGTAGGCTCGACCTCCTCACGCTCTGCACCCCGAAGTCGACCGAGTCCTCGCGGGGCGCCGGTAGACCTCAGATCCGAGCGCGGCGGCGCAGTCTACGGAGCCGCTCCGGCCCCGGAATCTGGACCGGGCGGGACCGGAGCGGACCGCACCGGATCGGATCGGACCGGACCGGACCGGACCGGGAAAGTGGAGTGGACCGGCCCGGACCGGCCCGGACCGGGCCGGACGGGAAAGGACCGGCCCGGCCCGGCCCGGCCCGGCCCGGCGGGGCTCGGACGGACCCGGCGTCGGGCCGCGCTCGCGAGAGGGCAGACCCGCCAGGGCCCCGGCGGGAAGGCGGTCACGGCCCCGAGCCCGTCCTGTTCTTCGAGAAGCGGCTGGATGACGGAGGCTGGGAACGGCGGGGCGGTTTGTCCTGCGCAGAGACAGGAGCTGGACGCGACCGAGCCTCTCGCGGGTGGCCGCGGGACAGTGTACGCGACTCTACGAGTCTAGCTTTTCGACCCTCGCCATCCGTGCACACGCTCGACGAGTCCGCGTCTGGAGTTTCGGGGCTCGCGCGTGTGGGGTGCGGGTTTCGTGGCGGCGGTTTCTTTTTGGTTCGGTTCGGTGGGGTTTCTTTTCGGCGGGGGCGGCGGGGTCGTCGTGCCCCCCCACCCCCACCTGCCGCCGCCATCGTTTAATTTCACTTCGGCTTTCGGCTCAGGCTGCACGGCGAGCGCCGCGCACACACGCACACAGAGGCACACACAGAGGCACACACAGACACCACACCGCCCCCCCACCCCCCCAACCCCAGAGACACACACACACACACACACACACACACACACACACACACACACACAGAGTCACACAGAGTCACACAGACACAGACACACACACACACACACACACACACCCCCCCACCCACCCCCCCCCCCACCCCCCCCCCCTCCCCACAGAGCGCGGTCTCTCCCGCCCTCGCCTTGCCCACCCGCCCAGCCCCCCCCGGCCCACCCACGGCGGCCGTTTCTGCTCCGGCCGGGCCGCGGGAAGGGCCGGAGGTGGGGTCGGCAACTGCGCGCGCCGCGCATGCGCGCTCTCCCCGCTGCCCGGCAACCGGCCCCCTGCCTGCCCCCCGCCAGGCGCGGGCGGCGGTCGGCGGGGCGCCCAGCGGTCGGTCAGTCGCTCGTTGTCAAGCCAGTCGGGCGGGAGGTCGCGGCGGCGGTCGCGGGGAGGCCGGCGCAGGAGCGTCCTGCCGATCGGCCGAGGAAACCCGCGCGCGGGTAGGCAGGGAGGCAGGCGGGCCGGGACGGGGAGACGGGGACGGGGACGCGGTGTCTCTATGCATTCGGAGAAGAGAAGCCCCAGCTCCCCGGGGGGTAGGCAAAGCCGGCAAAGCGAAAGGCGGCGGCGGCGGCGGCGGCGGCGGCGGCGGCGGCGGCGGTGGGGGGGCCGGGGCGGAGGGACACCCGCGGCGAGCGGCGCTTCGGGTCGGTTTCTTCTTCAGCCCGCGGCCGGGGCGGGCAGCGGGCCGAGCGAGCGAGCCACCGAGGAAGAAGCGCGGGAGGCGGCAGCACGGGCAGGTGAGGGGGTTAGGGCTCCGACAGCGGGGCTGAGAAACCCCGGGCCGCCGTGACGCCCGCGTGCCCACCTTCCCCCCCCGCCACGGGCACGGAGCCGGCAGGGAGGCCCCGGCTTCCCGGGGGGAGGCGAACTCGCTGGCGAAAGGCCGGGGCGGGGGGAGCGGAGGACTCGGGGCGGGAGGGGGGCGGCCGTGCTCGCTGCGGCGGGCTGGGGAGGGCGGGCGGCTGTTGGGGCCGGGGAAGGCCGCCGCCTGTGCTCGGTCCGTAGCCCACCGGCAACGGGGCGGGGGGGGGGGGGGGGGGGCGGGTGTGTGTGTGTGGGGGGGGGGGGTGTGTGTGTGTGTGTGCGTGCGCGCGAGGGGGGGGGGGGGGGGTGGGTAGAAGTCGGTGAAAGAAAACGAAAGCGTAAATTCCATAAACAAAACTAAACAAAAAAAAAAAAACCCGGAGAAAAGGTACACGTACGTCAAAACAACAAACCAAACACGAACGGTCGGTGAAGAAAAACGAACACGTAAATTAAAAC
>JAVLUU010000832.1:35000-37500 GCA_032206185.1 Columba guinea
CACGCGACGGGAACGCGAACTGGAAAGGAGACCGCCCGGCCTGAACACCGGCCACCGCCGCAACCTCCTCCCCTGACGGGGAAAGGCACGGAGGCGCCGGCCCGCCGGGGGCCCTCTCCGACGCGACCCGAACAGCCCCATCGATCAGGAAGAAGAAAAATAACAAAAAGCGGCGGGCCGAGAGAGGGAGAGACAGGCGCGGAGCCCGGACGGCCGGCTGCTCTCTCTGCAATGCGACCCGCCCAAGTGCCTCATCGATCAGGAAAGGAAGCCCGCCAAGGGCCGGGGGAAGAGAGGGGGACACCGAGCGGAGGCCGGCCGAGGCTCCTGGGACAGCGACGGACACGCGCTCGCTCGGCCCGCGCCGAGCCCTGAGAGTTCCGAGCGGAGCCGGACGGCGTCCGCGAAAGCCCCGCCGCCGCCGCCGCCGCGCTGAGCCGGGGAGGCTGCGGCTGCTCTCGAGCGCTCCTCTGGAAGCGGCTGCCCCCTCTCTCCTATCATACGGACCTACAAGACCGCGCCCCCTCGCGTCTTCAGGACTCGCTCAGTCCCTTCACCGGGGTGGCGCGCTCGAGCAAGCCGAGTTTTACCTCGACGTAACGGGAGGTAGCGACCAAACAGCGACGCCTCAGGAGGCTCCGGGGCAGGGTGGGGGGGCGAGCAGGCGAGCCCGTCTACCAAACCGCTCTGCACCCCTACGTGTCGACCAAGTCCTCGCGGGGCGCCGGTAGACCTCAGATCCGAGCGCGGCGGCGCAGGCGGCGCCGTCTACGGAGCCGCTCCGGACGCGGAAACCGGACCGGGCGGGACCGGACCGGGAAATTGGAGTGGAACGGACCGGAGCGGACCGCACCGGATCGGATCGGACCGGACCGGACCGGACCGGGAAATTGGAGTGGACCGGACTGGATCGGACGGGAAAGGACCGCACCGGCCCGGGAAAGTGGAGTGGACCGGACCGGATCGGACTGGACCGGATCGGACCGGCGCGGACCGGACGGGAAAGGACCGGACCGGCCCGGGAAAGTGGAGCGGACCGGACTGGATCGGACCGGACCGGACCGGACCGGACCGGACCGGACCGGGAAAGTGGAGTGGACCGGACCGGATCGGACTGGACCGGATCGGACCGGCGCGGACCGGACGGGAAAGGACCGGACCGGCCCGGGAAAGTGGAGCGGACCGGACCGGATCGGACCGGACCGGACCGGACCGGGAAATTGCAGTGGACCGGACCGGACTGGCGGGGCTCGGACGGACCCGGCGTCCGGCCGCGCTCGCGAGAGGGTAGGCTCGACCTCCTCACGCTCTGCACCCCGAAGTCGACCGAGTCCTCGCGGGGCGCCGGTAGACCTCAGATCCGAGCGCGGCGGCGCAGTCTACGGAGCCGCTCCGGCCCCGGAATCTGGACCGGGCGGGACCGGAGCGGACCGCACCGGATCGGATCGGACCGGACCGGGAAATTGGAGTGGACCGGACTGGATCGGACGGGAAAGGACCGGACCGGCCCGGGAAAGTGGAGTGGACCGGACCGGATCGGACTGGACCGGATCGGACCGGCGCGGACCGGACGGGAAAGGACCGGACCGGCCCGGGAAAGTGGAGCGGACCGGACCGGATCGGACCGGACCGGACCGGACCGGGAAATTGCAGTGGACCGGACCGGACTGGCGGGGCTCGGACGGACCCGGCGTCCGGCCGCGCTCGCGAGAGGGTAGGCTCGACCTCCTCACGCTCTGCACCCCGAAGTCGACCGAGTCCTCGCGGGGCGCCGGTAGACCTCAGATCCGAGCGCGGCGGCGCAGTCTACGGAGCCGCTCCGGCCCCGGAATCTGGACCGGGCGGGACCGGAGCGGACCGCACCGGATCGGATCGGACCGGACCGGACCGGACCGGGAAAGTGGAGTGGACCGGCCCGGACCGGCCCGGACCGGGCCGGACGGGAAAGGACCGGCCCGGCCCGGCCCGGCCCGGCCCGGCGGGGCTCGGACGGACCCGGCGTCGGGCCGCGCTCGCGAGAGGGCAGACCCGCCAGGGCCCCGGCGGGAAGGCGGTCACGGCCCCGAGCCCGTCCTGTTCTTCGAGAAGCGGCTGGATGACGGAGGCTGGGAACGGCGGGGCGGTTTGTCCTGCGCAGAGACAGGAGCTGGACGCGACCGAGCCTCTCGCGGGTGGCCGCGGGACAGTGTACGCGACTCTACGAGTCTAGCTTTTCGACCCTCGCCATCCGTGCACACGCTCGACGAGTCCGCGTCTGGAGTTTCGGGGCTCGCGCGTGTGGGGTGCGGGTTTCGTGGCGGCGGTTTCTTTTTGGTTCGGTTCGGTGGGGTTTCTTTTCGGCGGGGGCGGCGGGGTCGTCGTGCCCCCCCACCCCCACCTGCCGCCGCCATCGTTTAATTTCACTTCGGCTTTCGGCTCAGGCTGCACGGCGAGCGCCGCGCACACACGCACACAGAGGCACACACAGAGGCACACACAGACACCACACCGCCCCCCCACC
>JAVLUU010000832.1:45000-47500 GCA_032206185.1 Columba guinea
ACGGTACCGCCGCGGTACCCACCCGCAGACAGCCGCCCGCGCGGGACAACCGGGCGGGGGGAGGCCCGCGCCGCCCCCCCACCGACACGCGCTTTCGCCTCTCTCCCCACCACCGCCCGCGCAGGGTCCCTGCCACGGAACCCCGGCGCGGACGCGCGGCGGGACGAGCTCCGCACAGCGGGCGCTCCGGGAGCGGGGAGCATCGGAGCGCTCCCCGAGTCTCGATTTAGGGGGACGAAGGCCATCGCGCGCGCCAACGGGACACCGCGGGGTCCCGGGCGCGGCACGGGGCCTGCGAGGCAACCCCAGCCGCGCCGCTGCCTGCCGCCGCACCGCCAGAGGCGGACGGCGGCCCGGCCGGCGATTGATCGTCAAGCGACGCTCAGACAGGCGTAGCCCCGGGAGGAACCCGGGGCCGCAAGTGCGTTCGAAGTGTCGATGATCAATGTGTCCTGCAATTCACATTAATTCTCGCAGCTAGCTGCGTTCTTCATCGACGCACGAGCCGAGTGATCCACCGCTAAGAGTTGTCTGGCTTTCGGCGCCGCCCCGCGCGCGCGGGGGGGCCGGGACCGCCCGCCTAAAAGAGCGGCCCCTCTTCTCTGAGGACGGCCCGCCGCCGGCCCCGCGGCGCGACGGCATCGGGGCCTCGCCTCGACTGACCGTACCGACACACACAGGCGGAGAGGGTGGGAAGAAAAGAGCCGGCGGAAAACCCCGAGCGGCAGGGGCGGGGAGCACGCGCTCCCGGCAGACAGACGCCCCTCGTCCGCTTCGGAGGCGGCCCAGGCGCCCGGGCTCGCTCCGGCCTCCGCGCGGAGGCCGCGGCACCACCCGGCCACGCACCGCCCGCCGGACCTCGAATCGGCGCACGGACGCTGCCGCTGCGGGACGAGCGGCAGCGACCGGGCAAAGCCCGCGCGGGGCGACACACGCGCCGCCCCTCGGAGAGGCCGGCTACGCCGCGCGACGTCCACCGGCTTCCCCTCGCGCACCTCCCCGACCCCGGACGGCGAGACGGGCTCCCGCGAGCTCGGCCGCCCACGCGCCGGGGGCGGACACCGCCGGAACCCCGAGCCAGCAACGCGCACCGCCCGCGGCCCACCGGACAGCGCCAGCCGCCAAGCCGGAGCGGCTCGCCCCTCCCGGGACCACCGCCACCGCTTCTCGCCCGGGCCCCCTTCCCGCGGGCGGCTCGCCGGCGCCAAGGCGGGCGGCGCTCGGAGCGGGGTGGTGACGCGCCCGCCCACCCGCCCGCCGTTGGCGGACGGTGACCGGGAGAGCGACATCCCCCGCCCGCGCGCCCCCGCCTCGCCCGGCGAGGCCCGGGGAAAGGGCGACGTGGACAGCGACGGTCGGGGCCCGAGCCGGGGCGGCCGCAGGCGGCAGCGGGCGTCTTCCGGCGGACCGGTAACGGCGAACGGCGCCGCCGCCGCTCGGACCGGGGCGCCACCCTGGACGGCGGTGAGGCGACCGGAGGCCGCCGAGCCGCTCTCGGCCGGGAGGCGAGGACGAGAGGGGAAGCGGAGAGCGCCGCGCGGCGCCCGCACCACCCGAGGGGGGGCGGTGGAACCCCTCGCGGGCCACCGGGCGAGACCCCGCCGCCGGGGCGGGGGGCCGCGCCACCCCGGCGAGAGAGCGAGCGCGCGAGACGGCGCGCTTCACCCCCGCCGGGGCCGCCCGTTTCGAGGCAGGCGAGACGGCCCGCGGCCGACCGCACCGCGGCCTGGACTTCCGCCGAGGCCGGACCGCGGAGAGGGGGGGGCAGAGGGACCCCCTCCCCGGCACGGCTCCCCGCGTCAGGGAGGACGACGGAGCGGGCGACGGACTCCCAGGGGCCTCGCGGGAGCGACTCCCGCCCCCCTGGAAGCACCCGCCTCCTCGCGCCGCCGCCCGGAGCCCTGGCGGATCGCACCGAGCCGCCCGAGTCTTTGAACCACCGCCCGGCTTCGCGGCCTTCGACCCCCCGGGGCTGGCCAGAGGGAGGGCCGCAGAAGCGCGGACGCTAGGTACCTGGCCCTGGGGCGAGGGAAACGACCTGCTGGGCCCCGCGGGGGTGCCTCCTCCGCTGCCACCCTCGGAGGAGCGTCCGCCCGCGGGGACGCGCCCGAACGCCCGCCGCCACCGCCTACGTCCTCCTGGCCCGGGAGCCGGGGTTTCCCTCAGTGGCCCGGCACGAAACCCGGCAGGAGAGGCGTGGCTCGGGCCGCCCGCCGCTGGCGCGGGACACGGCCCGGCGCGGGGGCCTCGCCCGCCACCCGAAGGTTGGCGTCGGCGGGCGGCGGCAGAGCCCGCTCCCCCACCCGCCGGCTCTCCCCCGCTCTTCCGCCGGGGAAGAGGGGGAGAAGAAGCGCGGCGAGGAAAGGGGAGCGGCTGCTGCCGCCGCCGCCGCTCGCCAGCCGGCGCCGCGCACCAGCCCGGAACGCCCGGAGGCCCGGCCCCGCTTTGCGCTGCCGAGAGAGAGCGGGCTGCTCCGCCGCAGCCCGCTCGCGCGCGAGGA
>JAVLUU010000833.1:0-10000 GCA_032206185.1 Columba guinea
AAGAAAGAAAAAAGAAAGAAAGAAAGAAAGAAAGAAAGAAAGAAAAAAGAAAGAAAGAAAGAACGTAGGAAAGAAAGAAAGAAAGAAATTAAAAAGAAAGAAAGAAAGAAAGAAAGAAAGAAGAAAGAAAGAAAGAAAGAAAGAAAGAAAGAAAAAAGAAAGAAAGAAAGAAAGAAAGAAAGAAAGAAAGAAAGAAAGAAAGAAAAAGAAAGAAAGAACGTAGGAAAGAAAGAAAGAAAGAAAGAAAAAAGAAAGAAAGAAAGAAAGAAAGAAAGAAGAAAGAAAGAAAGAAAGAAAGAAAAAAAGAAAGAAAGAAAGAAAGAAAGAAAGAAAGAAAGAAAGAAAAAAGAAAGAAAGAACGTAGGAAAGAAAGAAAGAAAGAAAAAAGAAAGAAAGAAAGAAAGAAAGAAAGAAAGAAAGAAATTAAAAAGAAAGAAAGAAAAAAAAAGAAGAAAGAAGGAAAGAAAGAAAGAACGTAGGAAAAAAAGAAAGAAAAAAGAAAGAAAGAAAGAAAGAAAGAAAGAAGAAAGAAAGAACGTAGGAAAGAAAGAAGGAAAGAAAGAAAGAAAGAAAGAAAGAAAGAAAGAAAGTAAGAAATTAAAAAGAAAGAAAAAAGAAAGAAAGAACGTAGGAAAGAAAGAAAGAAAGAAAGAAAGAAATTAAAAAGAAAGAAAGAAAGAAAGAAAGAAAACAGAAAGAAAGAAAGAAAAAAGAAGGAAAGAACGTAGGAAAGAAAGAGAGAAAGAAAGAAAGAAAGAAAAAAGAAAGAAAGAAAGAAACAAAAAAGAAAGAAAGAAAGAAGAAAGAAAGAAAGAAAGAACGTAGGAAAGAAAGAAAGAAAGAAAGAAAGATAGAAAGAAAGAAAGAAAGAAAGAAAATAAAAGAAAGAAAAAAGAAAGAAAGAAAGAAAGAAAGAAAATAAAAGAAAGAAAAAAGAAAGAAAGAAAGAAAGAAAGAAAATAAAAGAAAGAAAGAACGTAGGAAAGAAAGAAAGAAAGTAAGAAATTAAAAAGAAAGAAAGAAAGAAAGAAAGAAAGAAAGAAAGAAAGAAAGAAAAAAGAAAGAAAAAAGAAAGAAAGAAAGAAAAAAGAAAGAAAGAAAGAAAGAACGTAAGAAAGAAAGAAAGAAAAAGAAAGAAAGAAAGAAAGAAAGAACGTAGGAAAGAAAGAAATTAAAAAGAAAGAAAGAAAGAAAGAAAGAAATTAAAAAGAAAGAAAGAAAGAAAGAAGAAGAAATAAAGAAAGAAAGAACGTAGGAAAGAAAGAAGGGAAGAAAAAGAAATAAAGAAAGAAAGAAAGAAAAAAAGAAAGAAGAAAGAAAGAAAGAAAGAACGTGGGAAAGAAAGAAAGAAAGAAAGAAAGATAGAAAGAAAGAAAGAAAGAAAGAAAGAAAGAAATTAAAAAGAAAGAAAGAAAGAAAAAAGAAAGAATGAAATTAAAAAGAAATAAAGAAAGAAAGAAAGAAAAAAGAAAGAAAGAAAGAAAGAAAAAAGAAAGAAAGAAAGAAAGAAAGAAAGAAAGAAAGAAAGAAAGAAAGAAAGAAAGAAATTAAAAAGAGAGAAAGAAAAAAAAAAAGAAAGAAGGAAAGAAAGAAAGAACGTAGGAAAGAAAGAAAGAAAAAAGAAAAAAAGAAAGAAAGAAAGAACGTAGGAAAGAAAGAAAGAAAGAAAGAAAGAAAGAAAGAAAGAAAGAAAGAAAAAAGAAAGAAAGAACGTAGGAAAGAAAGAAAGAAAGAAAGAAAGAAAGAAATTAAAAAGAAAGAAAGAAAGAAAACAGAAAGAAAGAAAGAAAGAAAGAAAGAAAGAAAAAAGAAAGAAAGAAAGAAAGAAACAAAAAAGAAAGAAAGAAAGAAAGAAGAAAGAAAGAAAGAAAGAATGTAGGAAAGAAAGAAAGAAAGAAAGAAAGATAGAAAGAAAGAAAGAAAGAAAGAAAGAAAGAAAATAAAAGAAAGAAAAAAAGAAAGAAAGAAAGAAAGAAAATAAAAGAAAGAAAAAAGAAAGAAAGAAAGAAAGAAAGAAAATAAAAGAAAGAAATAACGTAGGAAAGAAAGAAAGAAAGTAAGAAATTAAAAAGAAAGAAAGAAAGAAAGAAAGAAAGAAAGAAAGAAAGAAAGAAAGAAGAAAGAAAAAAGAAAGAAAGAAAGAAAAAAGAAAGAAAGAAAGAAAGAAAGAACGTAAGAAAGAAAGAAAAAGAAAGAAAGAAAGAAAGAAAGAACGTAGGAAAGAAAGAAATTAAAAAGAAAGAAAGAAAGAAAGAACGAAATTAAAAAGAAAGAAAGAAAGAAAGAAGAAGAAATAAAGAAAGAAAGAACGTAGGAAAGAAAGAAGGGAAGAAAAAAGAAAGAAAGAAAGAAAGAAAGAAAAAAAGAAAGAAGAAAGAAAGAAAGAAATAACGTGGGAAAGAAAGAAAGAAAGAAAGAAAGATAGAAAGAAAGAAGGAAAGAAAGAAATTAAAAAGAAAGAAAGAAAGAAAAAAGAAAGAAAAAAGAAAGAAAGAAAGAAAAAAGAAAGAAAGAAAGAAAGAAAGAACGTAAGAAAGAAAGAAAGAAAAAGAAAGAAAGAAAGAAAGAACGTAGGAAAGAAAGAAATTAAAAAGAAAGAAAGAAAGAAGAAGAAATAAAGAAAGAAAGAACGTAGGAAAGAAAGAAGGGAAGAAAAAAGAAATAAAGAAAGATAGAAAGAAAAAAGAAAGAAGAAAGAAAGAAAGAAAGAACGTGGAAAGAAAGAAAGAAAGAAAGAAAGATAGAAAGAAAGAAAGAAAGAAAGAAAGAAATTAAAAAGAAAGAAAGAAAGAAAAAAGAAAGAATGAAATTAAAAAGAAATAAAGAAAGAAAGAAAGAAAAAAGAAAGAAAGAAATAAAGAAAAAAGAAAGAAAGAAATTAAAATAAAGAAAGAAAGAAAGAAAGAAAAGAGAAAGAAAGAAAGAAAGAAAAAAGAAAGAAAGAAAGAAAGAAAGAAAGAAAGAAAGAAAGAAAGAAATTAAAAAGAAAGAAAGAAAAAAAAAGAAGAAAGAAGTAAAGAAAGAAAGAACGTAGGAAAGAAAGAAAGAAAAAGAAAGAAAGAAAGAAAGAAAGAAGAAAGAAAGAACGTAGGAAAGAAAGAAAGAAAGAAAGAAAGAAAGAAAGAAAGAAAGAAAGAAAGAAAAAAGAAAGAAAGAACGTAGGAAAGAAAGAAAGAAAGAAAGAAAGAAATTAAAAAGAAAGAAAGAAAGAAAGAAAACAGAAAGAAAGAAAGAAAGAAAGAAAGAAAAAAGAAAGAAAGAAAGAAAGAAACAAAAAAGAAAGAAAGAAAGAAAGAAGAAAGAAAGAAAGAAAGAACGTAGGAAAGAAAGAAAGAAAGAAAGAAAGAAAGATAGAAAGAAAGAAAGAAAGAAAGAAAATAAAAGAAAGAAAAAAGAAAGAAAGAAAGAAAGAAAGAAAATAAAAGAAAGAAAAAAGAAACAAAGAAACAAAGAAAGAAAATAAAAGAAAGAAAGAACGTAGGAAAGAAAGAAAGAAAGTAAGAAATTAAAAAGAAAGAAAGAAAAAAAGAAAGAAAGAAAGAAAGAAAGAAAGAAAAAAGAAAGAAAAAAGAAAGAAAGAAAGAAAAAAGAAATAAATAAAGAAAGAAAGAACGTAAGAAGAAAGAAAGAAAAAAAGAACGTAGGAAAGAAAGAAATTAAAAAGAAAGAAAAAAAGAAAGAAAGAAAGAAGAAAGAAACAAAGAACATAGGAAAGAAAGAAAGAAAGAAAAAAGAAAGAAAGAAAGAAAGAAAGAAAGAAAGAAAGAAAAAAGAAAGAAAGAAAGAAAGAAGAAAGAAAGAAAGAAAGAACGTAGGAAAGAAAGAGAGAAAGAAAGAAAGATAGAATGAAAGAAAGAAAGAAAGAAAGAAAGAAAATAAAAGATAGAAAAAAGAAAGAAAGAAAGAAAGAAAATAAAAGAAAGAAAAAGAAAGAAAGAAAGAAAGAAAGAAAGAAAATAAAAGAAAGAAATAACGTAGGAAAGAAAGAAAGAAAGTAAGAAATTAAAAAGAAAGAAAGAAAGAAAGAAAGAAAGAAAGAAAGAAAGAAAGAAAAAAGAAAGAAAAAAGAAAGAAAGAAAGAAAGAAAGAAAGAAAGAAAGAAAAAAGAAAGAAAGAAAAAAGAAAGAAAGAAAGAAAGAAAGAAAGAAAGAAAAAAGAAAGAAAGAAAGAAAGAACGTAGGAAAGAAAGAAATTAAAAAGAAAGAAAGAAAGAAAGAAAGAAACAAAGAAACAAAGATAGAAAGAAAGAAAGAATGAAATTAAAAAGAAAGAAAGAAAAAAAAAGAAGAAAGAAGGAAAGAAAGAAAGAACGTAGGAAAGAAAGAAAGAAAAAAAGAAAGAAAGAAAGAAAGAAAATAAAAGAAAGAAAAAAGAAAGAAAGAAAGAAAGAAAGAAAATAAAAGAAAGAAAAAAGAAAGAAAGAAAATAAAAGAAAGAAAGAACGTAGGAAAGAAAGAAAGAAAGTAAGAAATTAAAAAGAAAGAAAGAAAGAAAGAAAGAAAGAAAGAAAGAAAGAAAGACAGAAAAAAAAAAGAAAGAAAAAAGAAAGAAAGAATGAAAGAAAGAAAGAAAGAAAGAAAGAAAGAAAGAAAAAGAAAGAAAGAAAGAAAGAAAGAACGTAGGAAATAAAGAAATTAAAAAGAAAGAAAGAAAGAAAGAAAGAAATTAAAAAGAAAGAAAGAAAGAATGAAGAAGAAATAAAGAAAGAAAGAACGTAGGAAAGAAAGAAGGGAAGAAAAAAGAAGGAAAGAAAGAAAGAAAGAAAGAAAAAAGAAAGAAGAAAGAAAGAAAGAAAGAACGTGGGAAAGAAAGAAAGAAAGAAAGAAAGATAGAAAGAAAGAAAGAAATTAAAAAGAAAGAAAGAAAGAAAAAAGAAAGAAAGAAATTAAAAAGAAATAAAGAAAGAAAGAAAGAAAAAAGAAAGAAAGAAAGAAAGAAAAAAGAAAGAAAGAAATTAAAATAAAGAAAGAAAGAAAGAAAAAAGAAATAAAGAAAGAAAGAAAAAAGAAAGAAAGAAAGAAAGAAAGAAAGAAAGAAAGAAAAAAGAAAGAAAGAACGTAGGAAAGAAAGAAAGAAAGAAAGAAATTAAAAAGAAAGAAAGAAAGAACGTAGGAAAGAAAGAAAGAAAGAAAGAAAGAAAGAAAGAAAGAAAGAAAGAAAGAAAGAAAGAAAGAAAAAAGAAATAAAGAAATTAAAAAGAAAGAAAGAAAGAAAAAAGAAAGAAAGAAAGATCGTAAGAAAGAAAGAAAGAACGTAAGAAAGAAAGAAAGAAAAAAGAACGTAGGAAAGAAAGAAATTAAAAAGAAAGAAAAAAAGAAAGAAAGAAGAAAGAAACAAAGAACATAGGAAAGAAAGAAAGGAAGAAAGAAAGAAATTAAAAAGAAAGAAAGAAAGAAAGAAAGAAAGAAAGAAAGAAAAAAGAAAGAAAGAAAGAAAAAAAGAAAGAAGGAAAGAAAGAAAGAAAGAAGAAAGAAAGAAAGAACGTAGGAAAGAAGGATGAAAGAAAAAAGAAAGAAAGAAAGAAAGAAAGAAAGAAAGAAAGAAAGAAAAAAGAAAGAAGAAAGAAAGAAAGAAAGAACGTGGGAAAGAAAGAAAGAAAGAAAGAAAGAAAGAAAGAAAGAAAGAAATTAAAAAGAAAGAAAGAAAGAAAGAAAATGAAAGAAAGAAAGAAAGAAAGAAAGAAAGAAAGAAAGAAAGAAAGAAAAAAGAAAGAAAGAAAGAAAAAGAAAGAAATTAAAATAAAGAAAGAAAGAAAGAAAGAAAAAAGAAAGAAAGAAAGAAAAAAGAAAGAAAGAAAGAAAGAAAGAAAGAAAGAAAGAAAGAAAGAAAGAAAGAAAGAAAGAAAGAAAAAAGAAAGAAAGAAAGAACGTAGGAAAGAAAGAAAGAAAGAAAGAAAAAAGAAAGAAAGAAAGAAAGAAAAAAGAAAGAAAGAAAGAAAGAAAGAAAGAAAGAAAGAAAGAAAGAAAAAAGAAAGAAAGAAAGAACGTAGGAAAGAAAGAAAGAAAGAAATTAAAAAGAAAGAAAGAAAGAAAGAAAGAAAGAAAGAAGAAAGAAAGAAAGAAAGAAAGAAAAAAGAAAGAAAGAAAGAAAGAAAGAAAGAAAGAAAGAAAGAAAATAAAGAAAGAACGTAGGAAAGAAAGAAAGAAAGAAAGAAAAAAGAAAGAAAGAAAGAAAGAAAGAAAGAAGAAAGAAAGAAAGAAAGAAAGAAAAAAGAAAGAAAGAAAGAAAGAAAGAAAGAAAGAAAGAAAAAAGAAAGAAAGAACGTAGGAAAGAAAGAAAGAAAAAAGAAAGAAAGAAAGAAAGAAAGAAAGAAAGAAAGAAAGAAAGAAAGAAAGAAAGAAAGAAAGAAAGAAATTAAAAAGAAAGAAAGAAAAAAAAAGAAGAAAGAAGGAAAGAAAGAAAGAACGTAGGAAAGAAAGAAAGAAAAAAGAAAGAAAGAAAGAAAGAAAGAAAGAAGAAAGAAAGAACGTAGGAAAGAAAGAAGGAAAGAAAGAAAGAAAGAAAGAAAGAAAGAAAGAAAGTAAGAAATTAAAAAGAAAGAAAGAAAAAAGAAAGAAAGAACGTAGGAAAGAAAGAAAGAAAGAAAGAAAGAAATTAAAAAGAAAGAAAGAAAGAAAGAAAACAGAAAGAAAGAAAGAAAGAAAAAAGAAGGAAAGAACGTAGGAAAGAAAGAGAGAAAGAAAGAAAGAAAGAAAAAAGAAAGAAAGAAAGAAACAAAAAAGAAAGAAAGAAAGAAAGAAGAAAGAAAGAAAGAAAGAACGTAGGTAAGAAAGAAAGAAAGAAAGAAAGATAGAAAGAAAGAAAGAAAGAAAGAAAGAAAATAAAAGAAAGAAAAAAGAAAGAAAGAAAGAAAGAAAGAAAATAAAAGAAAGAAAAAAGAAAGAAAGAAAGAAAGAAAGAAAATAAAAGAAAGAAAGAACGTAGGAAAGAAAGAAAGAAAGTAAGAAATTAAAAAGAAAGAAAGAAAGAAAGAAAGAAAGAAAGAAAAAAGAAAGAAAAAAGAAAGAAAGAAAGAAAAAAGAAAGAAAGAAAGAAAGAACGTAAGAAAGAAAGAAAGAAAAAGAAAGAAAGAAAGAAAGAAAGAACGTAGGAAAGAAAGAAATTAAAAAGAAAGAAAGAAAGAAAGAAAGAAATTAAAAAGAAAGAAAGAAAGAAAGAAGAAGAAATAAAGAAAGAAAGAACGTAGGAAAGAAAGAAGGGAAGAAAAAAGAAATAAAGAAAGAAAGAAAGAAAAAAAGAAAGAAGAAAGAAAGAAAGAAAGAACGTGGGAAAGAAAGAAAGAAAGAAAGAAAGATAGAAAGAAAGAAAGAAAGAAAGAAAGAAAGAAATTAAAAAGAAAGAAAGAAAGAAAAAAGAAAGAATGAAATTAAAAAGAAATAAAGAAAGAAAGAAAGAAAAAAGAAAGAAAGAAAGAAAGAAAAAAGAAAGAAAGAAAGAAAGAAAGAAAGAAAGAAAGAAAGAAAGAAAGAAAGAAAGAAATTAAAAAGAGAGAAAGAAAAAAAAAAAGAAAGAAGGAAAGAAAGAAAGAACGTAGGAAAGAAAGAAAGAAAAAAGAAAAAAAGAAAGAAAGAAAGAAAGAAGAAAGAAAGAACGTAGGAAAGAAAGAAAGAAAGAAAGAAAGAAAGAAAGAAAGAAAAAAGAAAGAAAGAACGTAGGAAAGAAAGAAAGAAAGAAAGAAAGAAATTAAAAAGAAAGAAAGAAAGAAAACAGAAAGAAAGAAAGAAAGAAAGAAAGAAAGAAAAAAGAAAGAAAGAAAGAAAGAAACAAAAAAGAAAGAAAGAAAGAAAGAAGAAAGAAAGAAAGAAAGAATGTAGGAAAGAAAGAAAGAAAGAAAGAAAGATAGAAAGAAAGAAAGAAAGAAAGAAAGAAAGAAAATAAAAGAAAGAAAAAAAGAAAGAAAGAAAGAAAGAAAATAAAAGAAAGAAAAAAGAAAGAAAGAAAGAAAGAAAGAAAGAAAATAAAAGAAAGAAAGAACGTAGGAAAGAAAGAAAGAAAGTAAGAAATTAAAAAGAAAGAAAGAAAGAAAGAAAGAAAGAAAGAAAGAAAGAAAGAAAGAAAGAAAAAAGAAAGAAAAAAGAAAGAAAGAAAGAAAAAAGAAAGAAAGAAAGAAAGAAAGAACGTAAGAAAGAAAGAAAAAGAAAGAAAGAAAGAAAGAAAGAACGTAGGAAAGAAAGAAATTAAAAAGAAAGAAAGAAAGAAAGAACGAAATTAAAAAGAACGAAAGAAAGAAAGAAGAAGAAATAAAGAAAGAAAGAACGTAGGAAAGAAAGAAGGGAAGAAAAAAGAAAGAAAGAAAGAAAGAAAGATAGAAAGAAAGAAGGAAAGAAAGAAATTAAAAAGAAAGAAAGAAAGAAAAAAGAAAGAAAAAAGAAAGAAAGAAAGAAAAAAGAAAGAAAGAAAGAAAGAAAGAACGTAAGAAAGAAAGAAAGAAAAAGAAAGAAAGAAAGAAAGAACGTAGGAAAGAAAGAAATTAAAAAGAAAGAAAGAAAGAAGAAGAAATAAAGAAAGAAAGAACGTAGGAAAGAAAGAAGGGAAGAAAAAAGAAATAAAGAAAGATAGAAAGAAAAAAAGAAAGAAGAAAGAAAGAAAGAAAGAACGTGGAAAGAAAGAAAGAAAGAAAGAAAGATAGAAAGAAAGAAAGAAAGAAAGAAAGAAATTAAAAAGAAAGAAAGAAAGAAAAAAGAAAGAATGAAATTAAAAAGAAATAAAGAAAGAAAGAAAGAAAAAAGAAAGAAAGAAATAAAGAAAAAAGAAAGAAAGAAATTAAAATAAAGAAAGAAAGAAAGAAAGAAAAGAGAAAGAAAGAAAGAAAGAAAAAAGAAAGAAAGAAAGAAAGAAAGAAAGAAAGAAAGAAAGAAAGAAATTAAAAAGAAAGAAAGAAAAAAAAAGAAGAAAGAAGGAAAGAAAGAAAGAACGTAGGAAAGAAAGAAAGAAAAAAGAAAGAAAGAAAGAAAGAAAGAAAGAATAAGAAAGAACGTAGGAAAGAAAGAAAGAAAAAAGAAAAAAAGAAAGAAAGAAAGAAAGAAGAAAGAAAGAACGTAGGAAAGAAAGAAAGAAAGAAAGAAAGAAAGAAAGAAAGAAAAAAGAAAGAAAGAACGTAGGAAAGAAAGAAAGAAAGAAAGAAAGAAATTAAAAAGAAAGAAAGAAAGAAAACAGAAAGAAAGAAAGAAAGAAAGAAAGAAAGAAAAAAGAAAGAAAGAAAGAAAGAAACAAAAAAGAAAGAAAGAAAGAAAGAAGAAAGAAAGAAAGAAAGAATGTAGGAAAGAAAGAAAGAAAGAAAGAAAGATAGAAAGAAAGAAAGAAAGAAAGAAAGAAAGAAAATAAAAGAAAGAAAAAAAGAAAGAAAGAAAGAAAGAAAATAAAAGAAAGAAAAAAGAAAGAAAGAAAGAAAGAAAGAAAGAAAATAAAAGAAAGAAAGAACGTAGGAAAGAAAGAAAGAAAGTAAGAAATTAAAAAGAAAGAAAGAAAGAAAGAAAGAAAGAAAGAAAGAAAGAAAGAAAGAAAGAAAAAAGAAAGAAAAAAGAAAGAAAGAAAGAAAAAAGAAAGAAAGAAAGAAAGAAAGAACGTAAGAAAGAAAGAAAAAGAAAGAAAGAAAGAAAGAAAGAACGTAGGAAAGAAAGAAATTAAAAAGAAAGAAAGAAAGAAAGAACGAAATTAAAAAGAACGAAAGAAAGAAAGAAGAAGAAATAAAGAAAGAAAGAACGTAGGAAAGAAAGAAGGGAAGAAAAAAGAAAGAAAGAAAGAAAGAAAGATAGAAAGAAAGAAGGAAAGAAAGAAATTAAAAAGAAAGAAAGAAAGAAAAAAGAAAGAAAAAAGAAAGAAAGAAAGAAAAAAGAAAGAAAGAAAGAAAGAAAGAACGTAAGAAAGAAAGAAAGAAAAAGAAAGAAAGAAAGAAAGAACGTAGGAAAGAAAGAAATTAAAAAGAAAGAAAGAAAGAAGAAGAAATAAAGAAAGAAAGAACGTAGGAAAGAAAGAAGGGAAGAAAAAAGAAATAAAGAAA
>JAVLUU010000833.1:17500-20000 GCA_032206185.1 Columba guinea
GAAAAAAGAAAGAAAAAAGAAAGAAAGAAAGAAAAAAGAAAGAAAGAAAGAAAGAACGTAAGAAAGAAAGAAAAAGAAAGAAAGAAAGAAAGAAAGAACGTTGGAAAGAAAGAAATTAAAAAGAAAGAAAGAAAGAAAGAAAGAAAGAAATAAAAAAGAAAGAAAGAAAGAAAGCAGAAGAAATAAAGAAAGAAAGAACGTAGGAAAGAAAGAAGGGAAGAAAAAAGAAATAAAGAAAGAAAGAAAGAAAAAAAGAAAGAAGAAAGAAAGAAAGAAAGAACATGGGAAAGAAAGAAAGAAAGAAAGAAAGAAGGAAAGAAAGAAAGAACGTAGGAAAGAAAGAAAGAAAAAAGAAAGAAAGAAAGAAAGAAAGAAAGAAGAAAGAAAGAACGTAGGAAAGAAAGAAGGAAAGAAAGAAAGAAAGAAAGAAAGAAAGAAAGAAAGAAAGAAAGAAAAAAGAAAGAAAGAACGTAGGAAAGAAAGAAAGAAAGAAAGAAAGAAAGAACGTAGGAAAGAAAGAAAAAAGAAAGAAAGAAAGAAAGAAAGAAAGAAGAAAGAAAGAACGTAGGAAAGAAAGAAGGAAAGAAAGAAAGATAGAAAGAAAGAAAGAAAGAAAGAAAGAAAATAAAAGAAAGAAAAAAGAAAGAAAGAAAGAAAGAAAGAAAATAAAAGAAAGAAAAAAGAAAGAAAGAAAGAAAGAAAGAAAATAAAAGAAAGAAAGAAAGAAAGTAAGAAATTAAAAAGAAAGAAAGAAAGAAAGAAAGAAAGAAAGAAAGAAAGAAAGAAAGAAAGAAAGAAAAAAGAAAGAAAAAAGAAAGAAAGAAAGAAAAAAGAAAGAAAGAAAGAAAGAACGTAAGAAAGAAAGAAAGAAAAAGAAAGAAAGAAAGAAAGAAAGAACGTAGGAAAGAAAGAAATTAAAAAGAAAGAAAGAAAGAAAGAAAGAAATTAAAAAGAAAGAAAGAAAGAAAGAAAGAAGAAGAAATAAAGAAAGAAAGAACGTAGGAAAGAAAGAAGGGAAGAAAAAAATAAAGAAAGAAAGAAAGAAAAAAAGAAAGAAGAAAGAAAGAAAGAAAGAACGTGGGAAAGAAAGAAAGAAAGAAAGAAAGAAATTAAAAAGAAAGAAAGAAAGAAAAAAGAAAGAATGAAATTAAAAAGAAATAAAGAAAGAAAGAAAGAAAAAAGAAAGAAAGAAAGAAAGAAAAAAGAAAGAAAGAAATTAAAATAAAGAAAGAAAGAAAGAAAGAAGAAAGAAAGAAAGAAAGAAAGAAAAAAGAAAGAAAGAAAGAAAGAAAGAAAGAAAGAAAGAAAGAAAGAAAGAAAGAAAGAAAAAAGAAAGAAAGAAAGAAAGAAACAAAAAAGAAAGAAAGAAAGAAAGAAGAAAGAAAGAAAGAAAGAACGTAGGAAAGAAAGAAAGAAAGAAAGAAAGATAGAAAGAAAGAAAGAAAGAAAGAAAGAAAATAAAAGAAAGAAAAAAGAAAGAAAGAAAGAAAGAAAATAAAAGAAAGAAAAAAGAAAGAAAGAAAGAAAGAAAGAAAGAAAGAAAATAAAAGAAAGAAAGAACGTAGGAAAGAAAGAAAGAAAGTAAGAAATTAAAAAGAAAGAAAGAAAGAAAGAAAGAAAGAAAGAAAAAAGAAAGAAAAAAGAAAGAAAGAAAGAAAAAAGAAAGAAAGAAAGAAAGAAAGAACGTAAGAAAGAAAGAAAAAGAAAGAAAGAAAGAAAGAACGTAGGAAAGAAAGAAATTAAAAAGAAAGAAAGAAAGAAAGAAAGAAAGAAATTAAAAAGAAAGAAAGAAAGAAAGAAGAAGAAATAAAGAAAGAAAGAACGTATTAAAGAAAGAAGGGAAGAAAAAAGAAAGAAAGAAAGAAAGAAAGAAAAAAAGAAAGAAGAAAGAAAGAAAGAAAGAACGTGGGAAAGAAAGAAAGAAAGAAAGATAGAAAGAAAGAAAGAAAGAAACTAAAAAGAAAGAAAGAAAGAAAAAAGAAAGAAAAAAGAAAGAAAGAAAGAAAAAAGAAAGAAAGAAAGAAAGAAAGAACGTAAGAAAGAAAGAAAGAAAAAGAAAGAAAGAAAGAAAGAAAGAACGTAGTAAAGAAAGATATTAAAAAGAAAGAAAGAAAGAAAGAAAGAAATTAAAAAGAAAGAAAGAAAGAAAGAAGAAGAAATAAAGAAAGAAAGAACGTAGGAAAGAAAGAAGGGAAGAAAAAAGAAATAAAGAAAGAAAGAAAGAAAAAAAGAAAGAAGAAAGAAAGAAAGAAAGAACATGGGAAAGAAAGAAAGAAAGAAAGAAAGAAAGAAAGAAAGAAAGAAAGAAAGAAAGAAATTAAAAAGAAAGAAAGAAAGAAAAAAGGAAGAAAGAAATTAAAAAGAAATAAAGAAAGAAAGAAAAAAGAAAGAAAGAAAGAAAGAAAAAAGAAAGAAAGAAATTAAAATAAAGAAAGAAAGAAAGAAAGAAAGAAAGAAAGAAAGAAAGAAAGAAAGAAAGAAAAAAGAAAGAAAGAAAGAA
>JAVLUU010000833.1:25000-27500 GCA_032206185.1 Columba guinea
GAAAGAAAAAAGAAAGAAAGAAAGAAAGAAAGAAAGAAAGAAAGAAAGAAAGAAATAAATTAAAAAGAAAGAAAGAAAAAAAAAGAAGAAAGAAGTAAAGAAAGAAAGAACGTAGGAAAGAAAGAAAGAAAAAAGAAAGAAAGAAAGAAAGAAAGAAGAAAGAAAGAACGTAGGAAAGAAAGAAAGAAAGAAAGAAAGAAAGAAAGAAAGAAAGAAAGAAAGAAAAAAGAAAGAAAGAACGTAGGAAAGAAAGAAAGAAAGAAAGAAAGAAATTAAAAAGAAAGAAAGAAAGAAAGAAAACAGAAAGAAAGAAAGAAAGAAAGAAAGAAAAAAGAAAGAAAGAAAGAAAGAAACAAAAAAGAAAGAAAGAAAGAAAGAAGAAAGAAAGAAAGAAAGAACGTAGGAAAGAAAGAAAGAAAGAAAGAAAGAAAGATAGAAAGAAAGAAAGAAAGAAAGAAAATAAAAGAAAGAAAAAAGAAAGAAAGAAAGAAAGAAAGAAAATAAAAGAAAGAAAAAAGAAACAAAGAAACAAAGAAAGAAAATAAAAGAAAGAAAGAACGTAGGAAAGAAAGAAAGAAAGTAAGAAATTAAAAAGAAAGAAAGAAAAAAAGAAAGAAAGAAAGAAAGAAAGAAAGAAAAAAGAAAGAAAAAAGAAAGAAAGAAAGAAAAAAGAAATAAATAAAGAAAGAAAGAACGTAAGAAAGAAAGAAAGAAAAAAAGAACGTAGGAAAGAAAGAAATTAAAAAGAAAGAAAAAAAGAAAGAAAGAAAGAAGAAAGAAACAAAGAACATAGGAAAGAAAGAAAGAAAGAAAAAAGAAAGAAAGAAAGAAAGAAAGAAAGAAAGAAAGAAAAAAGAAAGAAAGAAAGAAAGAAGAAAGAAAGAAAGAAAGAACGTAGGAAAGAAAGAGAGAAAGAAAGAAAGATAGAATGAAAGAAAGAAAGAAAGAAAGAAAGAAAATAAAAGATAGAAAAAAGAAAGAAAGAAAGAAAGAAAATAAAAGAAAGAAAAAAGAAAGAAAGAAAGAAAGAAAGAAAGAAAATAAAAGAAAGAAATAACGTAGGAAAGAAAGAAAGAAAGTAAGAAATTAAAAAGAAAGAAAGAAAGAAAGAAAGAAAGAAAGAAAGAAAGAAAGAAAAAAGAAAGAAAAAAGAAAGAAAGAAAGAAAGAAAGAAAGAAAGAAAGAAAAAAGAAAGAAAGAAAAAAGAAAGAAAGAAAGAAAGAAAGAAAGAAAGAAAAAAGAAAGAAAGAAAGAAAGAACGTAGGAAAGAAAGAAATTAAAAAGAAAGAAAGAAAGAAAGAAAGAAACAAAGAAACAAAGATAGAAAGAAAGAAAGAATGAAATTAAAAAGAAAGAAAGAAAAAAAAAGAAGAAAGAAGGAAAGAAAGAAAGAACGTAGGAAAGAAAGAAAGAAAAAAAGAAAGAAAGAAAGAAAGAAAATAAAAGAAAGAAAAAAGAAAGAAAGAAAGAAAGAAAGAAAATAAAAGAAAGAAAAAAGAAAGAAAGAAAATAAAAGAAAGAAAGAACGTAGGAAAGAAAGAAAGAAAGTAAGAAATTAAAAAGAAAGAAAGAAAGAAAGAAAGAAAGAAAGAAAGAAAGAAAGAAAGAAAGAAAAAAGAAAGAAAAAAGAAAGAAAGAAAGAAAAAAGAAAGAAAGAAAGAAAGAAAGAACGTAAGAAAGAAAGAAAAAGAAAGAAAGAAAGAAAGAAAGAACGTAGGAAAGAAAGAAATTAAAAAGAAAGAAAGAAAGAAAGAACGAAATTAAAAAGAACGAAAGAAAGAAAGAAGAAGAAATAAAGAAAGAAAGAACGTAGGAAAGAAAGAAGGGAAGAAAAAAGAAAGAAAGAAAGAAAGAAAGATAGAAAGAAAGAAGGAAAGAAAGAAATTAAAAAGAAAGAAAGAAAGAAAAAAGAAAGAAAAAAGAAAGAAAGAAAGAAAAAAGAAAGAAAGAAAGAAAGAAAGAACGTAAGAAAGAAAGAAAGAAAAAGAAAGAAAGAAAGAAAGAACGTAGGAAAGAAAGAAATTAAAAAGAAAGAAAGAAAGAAGAAGAAATAAAGAAAGAAAGAACGTAGGAAAGAAAGAAGGGAAGAAAAAAGAAATAAAGAAAGATAGAAAGAAAAAAAGAAAGAAGAAAGAAAGAAAGAAAGAACGTGGAAAGAAAGAAAGAAAGAAAGAAAGATAGAAAGAAAGAAAGAAAGAAAGAAAGAAATTAAAAAGAAAGAAAGAAAGAAAAAAGAAAGAATGAAATTAAAAAGAAATAAAGAAAGAAAGAAAGAAAAAAGAAAGAAAGAAATAAAGAAAAAAGAAAGAAAGAAATTAAAATAAAGAAAGAAAGAAAGAAAGAAAAGAGAAAGAAAGAAAGAAAGAAAAAAGAAAGAAAGAAAGAAAGAAAGAAAGAAAGAAAGAAAGAAAGAAATTAAAAAGAAAGAAAGAAAAAAAAAGAAGAAAGAAGGAAAGAAAGAAAGAACGTAGGAAAGAAAGAAAGAAAAAAGAAAGAAAGA
>JAVLUU010000833.1:32500-37500 GCA_032206185.1 Columba guinea
GAACGTAGGAAAGAAAGAAATTAAAAAGAAAGAAAGAAAGAAAGAACGAAATTAAAAAGAAAGAAAGAAAGAAAGAAGAAGAAATAAAGAAAGAAAGAACGTAGGAAAGAAAGAAGGGAAGAAAAAAGAAAGAAAGAAAGAAAGAAAGAAAAAAAGAAAGAAGAAAGAAAGAAAGAAATAACGTGGGAAAGAAAGAAAGAAAGAAAGAAAGATAGAAAGAAAGAAAGAAAGAAAGAAATTAAAAAGAAAGAAAGAAAGAAAAAAGAAAGAAAAAAGAAAGAAAGAAAGAAAAAAGAAAGAAAGAAAGAAAGAAAGAAAGAACGTAAGAAAGAAAGAAAGAAAAAGAAAGAAAGAAAGAAAGAACGTAGGAAAGAAAGAAATTAAAAAGATGAAAGAAAGAAGAAGAAATAAAGAAAGAAAGAACGTAGGAAAGAAAGAAGGGAAGAAAAAAGAAATAAAGAAAGATAGAAAGAAAAAAAGAAAGAAGAAAGAAAGAAAGAAAGAACGTGGAAAGAAAGAAAGAAAGAAAGAAAGATAGAAAGAAAGAAAGAAAGAAAGAAAGAAATTAAAAAGAAAGAAAGAAAGAAAAAAGAAAGAATGAAATTAAAAAGAAATAAAGAAAGAAAGAAAGAAAAAAGAAAGAAAGAATTAAAGAAAAAAGAAAGAAAGAAATTAAAATAAAGAAAGAAAGAAAGAAAGAAAAGAGAAAGAAAGAAAGAAAGAAAAAAGAAAGAAAGAAAGAAAGAAAGAAAGAAAGAAAGAAAGAAAGAAATTAAAAAGAAAGAAAGAAAAAAAAGAAGAAAGAAGGAAAGAAAGAAAGAACGTAGGAAAGAAAGAAAGAAAAAAGAAAGAAAGAAAGAAAGAAAGAAAGAAGAAAGAAAGAAAGAAAGAATGTAGGAAAGAAAGAAAGAAAGAAAGAAAGAAAGATAGAAAGAAAGAAAGAAAGAAAGAAAATAAAAGAAAGAAAAAAGAAAGAAAGAAAGAAAGAAAATAAAAGAAAGAAAAAAGAAAGAAAGAAACAAAGAAAGAAAATAAAAGAAAGAAAGAACGTAGGAAAGAAAGAAAGAAAGTAAGAAATTAAAAAGAAAGAAAGAAAAAAAGAAAGAAAGAAAGAAAGAAAGAAAGAAAGAAAAAAGAAATAAATAAAGAAAGAAAGAACGTAAGAAAGAAAGAAAGAAAAAAAGAACGTAGGAAAGAAAGAAATTAAAAAGAAAGAAAAAAAGAAAGAAAGAAAGAAGAAAGAAACAAAGAACATAGGAAAGAAAGAAAGAAAGAAAAAAGAAAGAAAGAAAGAAAGAAAGAAAGAAAGAAAGAAAGAAAGAAAGAAAGAAAGAAAGAAAAAAGAAAGAAAGAAAGAAAGAAGAAAGAAAGAAAGAAAGAACGTAGGAAAGAAAGAGAGAAAGAAAGAAAGATAGAATGAAAGAAAGAAAGAAAGAAAGAAAGAAAATAAAAGATAGAAAAAAGAAAGAAAGAAAGAAAGAAAATAAAAGAAAGAAAAAAGAAAGAAAGAAAGAAAGAAAGAAAGAAAGAAAATAAAAGAAAGAAATAACGTAGGAAAGAAAGAAAGAAAGTAAGAAATTAAAAAGAAAGAAAGAAAGAAAGAAAGAAAGAAAGAAAGAAAGAAAGAAAGAAAGAAAGAAAAAAGAAAGAAAAAAGAAAGAAAGAAAGAAAGAAAGAAAGAAAGAAAGAAAGAAAAAAGAAAGAAAGAAAAAAGAAAGAAAGAAAGAAAGAAAGAAAGAAAGAAAGAAAAAAGAAAGAAAGAAAGAAAGAACGTAGGAAAGAAAGAAATTAAAAAGAAAGAAAGAAAGAAAGAAACAAAGAAACAAAGATAGAAAGAAAGAAAGAATGAAATTAAAAAGAAAGAAAGAAAAAAAAAGAAGAAAGAAGGAAAGAAAGAAAGAACGTAGGAAAGAAAGAAAGAAAAAAAGAAAGAAGGAAAGAAAGAAAGAAAGAAGAAAGAAAGAAAGAACGTAGGAAAGAAAGAAAGAAAGAAAGAAAGAAAGAAAGAAAGAAAAAAGAAAGAAAGAAAGAAGGTAGGAAAGAAAGAAAGAATTAAAGAAAGAAAGAAATTAAAAAGAAAGAAAGAAATAAAGAAAGAAAAAAGAAAGAAAGAAAGAAATTAAAAAGAAAGAACGAAAGAAAGAAAAAAGAAAGAAAGAAAGAACGTAGGAAAGAAAGAAAGAAAGAAAGAAATTAAAAAGAAAGAAAGAAAGAAAGAAAGAAAGAAAGAAAGAAAGAAAAAAGAAAGAAAAAAGAAAGAAAGAAAGAAAAAAGAAAGAAAGAAAGAAAGAACGTAAGAAAGAAAGAAAAAGAAAGAAACAAAGAAAGAAAACGTAGGAAAGAAAGAAAGAAAAAAGAAAGAAAGAAAGAAAGAAAGAAGAAAGAAAGAACGTAGGAAAGAAAGAAGGAAAGAAAGAAAGAAAGAAAGAAAGAAAGAAAGAAAGAAAAAAGAAAGAAAGAACGTAGGAAAGAAAGAAAGAAAGAAAGAAAGAAAGAACGTAGGAAAGAAAGAAAGAAAAAAGAAAGAAAGAAAGAAAGAAAGAAAGAAGAAAGAAAGAACGTAGGAAAGAAAGAAGGAAAGAAAGAAAGAAAAAAGAAAGAAAGAAAGAAAGAAAGAAAGAAAGAAAGAAAGAAAGAAAGAAAGAAAGAAAAAAGAAAGAAAGAAAGAACGTAGGAAAGAAAGAAAGAAAGAAAAAAGAAAGAAAGAAAGAAAGAAAGAAAGAAAGAAAGAAAGAAAGAAAGAAAATAAAAAGAAAGAAAGAAAAAAAAAGAAGAAGGAAAGAAAGAACGTAGGAAAGAAAGAAAGAAAAAAAAAAGAAAGAAAGAAAGAAAGAAAGAAAGAAGAAAGAAAGAACGTAGGAAAGAAAGAAAGAAAGAAAGAAAGAAAGAAAGAAAGAAAGAAATTAAAAAGAAAGAAAGAAAGAAAGAAAACAGAAAGAAAGAAAGAAAGAAAGAAAGAAAGAAAAAAGAAGGAAAGAACGTAGGAAAGAAAGAGAGAAAGAAAGAGAGAAAGAAAAAAGAAAGAAAGAAAGAAACAAAAAAGAAAGAAAGAAAGAAAGAAGAAAGAAAGAAAGAAAGAACGTAGGAAAGAAAGAAAGAAAGAAAGAAAGATAGAAAGAAAGAAAGAAAGAAAGAAAGAAAATAAAAGAAAGAAAAAAGAAAGAAAGAAAGAAAGAAAGAAAGAAAGAAAATAAAAGAAAGAAAAAAGAAAGAAAGAAAGAAAGAAAGAAAATAAAAGAAAGAAAGAACGTAGGAAAGAAAGAAAGAAAGAAGAAATTAAAAAGAAAGAAAGAAAGAAAGAAAGAAAGAAAGAAAGAAAGAAAGGACAAAAAAAAGAAAGAAAAAAGAAAGAAAGAAAAAAGAAAGAAAGAAAGAAAGAAAGAACGTAAGAAAGAAAGAAAAAGAAAGAAAGAAAGAAAGAAAGAACGTAGGAAAGAAAGAAATTAAAAAGAAAGAAAGAAAGAAAAAAAGAAAGAAGAAAGAAAGAAAGAAAGAACGTGGGAAAGAAAGAAAGAAAGAAAGAAAGATAGAAAGAAAGAAAGAAAGAAAGAAAGAAAGAAATTAAAAAGAAAGAAAGAAAGAAAAAAGAAAGAATGAAATTAAAAAGAAATAAAGAAAGAAAGAAAGAAAAAAGAAAGAAAGAAAGAAAGAAAAAAGAAAGAAAGAAAGAAAGAAAGAAAGAAAGAAAGAAAGAAAGAAAGAAAGAAATTAAAAAGAGAGAAAGAAAAAAAAAAGAAAGAAGGAAAGAAAGAAAGAACGTAGGAAAGAAAGAAAGAAAAAAGAAAAAAAGAAAGAAAGAAAGAAAGAAGAAAGAAAGAACGTAGGAAAGAAAGAAAGAAAGAAAGAAAGAAAGAAAGAAAGAAAAAAGAAAGAAAGAACGTAGGAAAGAAAGAAAGAAAGAAAGAAAGAAAGAAATTAAAAAGAAAGAAAGAAAGAAAACAGAAAGAAAGAAAGAAAGAAAGAAAGAAAAAAGAAAGAAAGAAAGAAAGAAACAAAAAAGAAAGAAAGAAAGAAAGAAGAAAGAAAGAAAGAAAGAATGTAGGAAAGAAAGAAAGAAAGAAAGAAAGATAGAAAGAAAGAAAGAAAGAAAGAAAGAAAGAAAATAAAAGAAAGAAAAAAAGAAAGAAAGAAAGAAAGAAAATAAAAGAAAGAAAAAAGAAAGAAAGAAAGAAAGAAAGAAAATAAAAGAAAGAAAGAACGTAGGAAAGAAAGAAAGAAAGTAAGAAATTAAAAAGAAAGAAAGAAAGAAAGAAAGAAAGAAAGAAAGAAAGAAAGAAAGAAAAAAGAAAGAAAAAAGAAAGAAAGAAAGAAAAAAGAAAGAAAGAAAGAAAGAAAGAACGTAAGAAAGAAAGAAAAAGAAAGAAAGAAAGAAAGAAAGAACGTAGGAAAGAAAGAAATTAAAAAGAAAGAAAGAAAGAAAGAACGAAATTAAAAAGAACGAAAGAAAGAAAGAAGAAGAAATAAAGAAAGAAAGAACATAGGAAAGAAAGAAGGGAAGAAAAAAGAAAGAAAGAAAGAAAGAAAGAAAAAAAGAAAGAAGAAAGAAAGAAAGAAATAACGTGGGAAAGAAAGAAAGAAAGAAAGAAAGATAGAAAGAAAGAAGGAAAGAAAGAAATTAAAAAGAAAGAAAGAAAGAAAAAAGAAAGAAAAAAGAAAGAAAGAAAGAAAAAAGAAAGAAAGAAAGAAAGAAAGAACGTAAGAAAGAAAGAAAGAAAAAGAAAGAAAGAAAGAAAGAACGTAGGAAAGAAAGAAATTAAAAAGAAAGAAAGAAAGAAGAAGAAATAAAGAAAGAAAGAACGTAGGAAAGAAAGAAGGGAAGAAAAAAGAAATAAAGAAAGATAGAAAGAAAAAAAGAAAGAAGAAAGAAAGAAAGAAAGAACGTGGAAAGAAAGAAAGAAAGAAAGAAAGATAGAAAGAAAGAAAGAAAGAAAGAAAGAAATTAAAAAGAAAGAAAGAAAGAAAAAAGAAAGAATGAAATTAAAAAGAAATAAAGAAAGAAA
>JAVLUU010000833.1:42500-47009 GCA_032206185.1 Columba guinea
AGAAAGAAAGAAAGAAAGAAAGAAAATAAAAGAAAGAAAAAAAGAAAGAAAGAAAGAAAGAAAATAAAAGAAAGAAATTAAAAAGAAAGAAAGAAAGAAAGAAAATAAAAGAAAGAAAGAACGTAGGAAAGAAAGAAAGAAAGTAAGAAATTAAAAAGAAAGAAAGAAAGAAAGAAAGAAAGAAAGAAAGAAAGAAAGAAAGAAAAAAGAAAGAAAAAAGAAAGAAAGAAAGAAAAAAGAAAGAAAGAAAGAAAGAAAGAACTTAAGAAAGAAAGAAAATAAAGAAAGAAAGAAAGAAAGAACGTAGGAAAGAAAGAAATTAAAAAGAAAGAAAGAAAGAAAGAACGAAATTAAAAAGAAAGAAAGAAAGAAAGAAGAAGAAATAAAGAAAGAAAGAACGTAGGAAAGAAAGAAGGGAAGAAAAAAGAAAGAAAGAAAGAAAGAAAGAAAAAAAGAAAGAAGAAAGAAAGAAAGAAATAACGTGGGAAAGAAAGAAAGAAAGAAAGAAAGATAGAAAGAAAGAAAGAAAGAAAGAAATTAAAAAGAAAGAAAGAAAGAAAAAAGAAAGAAAAAAGAAAGAAAGAAAGAAAAAAGAAAGAAAGAAAGAAAGAAAGAAAGAACGTAAGAAAGAAAGAAAGAAAAAGAAAGAAAGAAAGAAAGAACGTAGGAAAGAAAGAAATTAAAAAGATGAAAGAAAGAAGAAGAAATAAAGAAAGAAAGAACGTAGGAAAGAAAGAAGGGAAGAAAAAAGAATAAAGAAAGATAGAAAGAAAAAAAGAAAGAAGAAAGAAAGAAAGAAAGAACGTGGAAAGAAAGAAAGAAAGAAAGAAAGATAGAAAGAAAGAAAGAAAGAAAGAAAGAAATTAAAAAGAAAGAAAGAAAGAAAAAAGAAAGAATGAAATTAAAAAGAAATAAAGAAAGAAAGAAAGAAAAAAGAAAGAAAGAATTAAAGAAAAAAGAAAGAAAGAAATTAAAATAAAGAAAGAAAGAAAGAAAGAAAAGAGAAAGAAAGAAAGAAAGAAAAAAGAAAGAAAGAAAGAAAGAAAGAAAGAAAGAAAGAAAGAAATTAAAAAGAAAGAAAGAAAAAAAGAAGAAAGAAGGAAAGAAAGAAAGAACGTAGGAAAGAAAGAAAGAAAAAAGAAAGAAAGAAAGAAAGAAAGAAAGAAAGAAGAAAGAAAGAACGTAGGAAAGAAAGAAAGAAAGAAAGAAAGAAAGAAAGAAAGAAAGAAAAAAGAAAGAAAGAACGTAGGAAAGAAAGAAAGAAAGAAAGAAAGAAATTAAAAAGAAAGAAAGAAAGAAAGAAAACAGAAAGAAAGAAAGAAAGAAAGAAAGAAAAAAGAAAGAAAGAAAGAAAGAAACAAAAAAGAAAGAAAGAAAGAAAGAAGAAAGAAAGAAAGAAAGAACGTAGGAAAGAAAGAAAGAAAGAAAGAAAGAAAGATAGAAAGAAAGAAAGAAAGAAAGAAAATAAAAGAAAGAAAAAAGAAAGAAAGAAAGAAAGAAAATAAAAGAAAGAAAAAAGAAAGAAAGAAACAAAGAAAGAAAATAAAAGAAAGAAAGAACGTAGGAAAGAAAGAAAGAAAGTAAGAAATTAAAAAGAAAGAAAGAAAAAAAGAAAGAAAGAAAGAAAGAAAGAAAGAAAGAAAAAAGAAATAAATAAAGAAAGAAAGAACGTAAGAAAGAAAGAAAGAAAAAAAGAACGTAGGAAAGAAAGAAATTAAAAAGAAAGAAAAAAAGAAAGAAAGAAAGAAGAAAGAAACAAAGAACATAGGAAAGAAAGAAAGAAAGAAAAAAGAAAGAAAGAAAGAAAGAAAGAAAGAAAGAAAGAAAGAAAGAAAGAAAGAAAGAAAGAAAGAAAGAAAAAAGAAAGAAAGAAAGAAAGAAGAAAGAAAGAAAGAAAGAACGTAGGAAAGAAAGAGAGAAAGAAAGAAAGATAGAATGAAAGAAAGAAAGAAAGAAAGAAAGAAAGAAAGAAAAAAGAAAGAAAGAAAGAAAGAAACAAAAAAGAAAGAAAGAAAGAAAGAAGAAAGAAAGAAAGAAAGAATGTAGGAAAGAAAGAAAGAAAGAAAGAAAGATAGAAAGAAAGAAAGAAAGAAAGAAAGAAAGAAAGAAAATAAAAGAAAGAAAAAAAGAAAGAAAGAAAGAAAGAAAGAAAATAAAAGAAAGAAAAAAGAAAGAAAGAAAGAAAGAAAGAAAATAAAAGAAAGAAAGAACGTAGGAAAGAAAGAAAGAAAGTAAGAAATTAAAAAGAAAGAAAGAAAGAAAGAAAGAAAGAAAGAAAGAAAGAAAGAAAGAAAGAAAAAAGAAAGAAAAAAGAAAGAAAGAAAGAAAAAAGAAAGAAAGAAAGAAAGAAAGAACGTAAGAAAGAAAGAAAAAGAAAGAAAGAAAGAAAGAAAGAACGTAGGAAAGAAAGAAATTAAAAAGAAAGAAAGAAAGAAAGAAAGAAATTAAAAAGAAAGAAAGAAAGAAAGAAGAAGAAATAAAGAATGAAAGAACGTAGGAAAGAAAGAAGGGAAGAAAAAAGAAAGAAAGAAAGAAAGAAAGAAAAAAAGAAAGAAGAAAGAAAGAAAGAAAGAACGTGGGAAAGAAAGAAAGAAAGAAAGAAAGAAAGATAGAAAGAAAGAAAGAAAGAAAGAAATTAAAAAGAAAGAAAGAAAGAAAAAAGAAAGAAAAAAGAAAGAAAGAAAGAAAAAAGAAAGAAAGAAAGAAAGAAAGAACGTAAGAAAGAAAGAAAGAAAAAGAAAGAAAGAAAGAAAGAACGTAGGAAAGAAAGAAAATAAAAAGAAAGAAAGAAAGAAGAAGAAATAAAGAAAGAAAGAACGTAGGAAAGAAAGAAGGGAAGAAAAAAGAAATAAAGAAAGATAGAAAGAAAAAAAGAAAGAAGAAAGAAAGAAAGAAAGAACGTGGGAAAGAAAGAAAGAAAGAAAGAAAGATAGAAAGAAAGAAAGAAAGAAAGAAAGAAATTAAAAAGAAAGAAAGAAAGAAAAAAGAAAGAATGAAATTAAAAAGAAATAAAGAAAGAAAGAAAGAAAAAAGAAAGAAAGAAATAAAGAAAAAAGAAAGAAAGAAATTAAAATAAAGAAAGAAAGAAAGAAAGAAAAGAGAAAGAAAGAAAGAAAGAAAAAAGAAAGAAAGAAAGAAAGAAAGAAAGAAAGAAAGAAAGAAAGAAAGAAAGAAATTAAAAAGAAAGAAAGAAAAAAAAAGAAGAAAGAAGGAAAGAAAGAAAGAACGTAGGAAAGAAAGAAAGAAAAAAGAAAGAAAGAAAGAAAGAAAGAAAGAAGAAAGAAAGAACGTAGGAAAGAAAGAAAGAAAGAAAGAAAGAAAGAAAGAAAGAAAGAAAGAAAAAAGAAAGAAAGAACGTAGGAAAGAAAGAAAGAAAGAAAGAAAGAAATTAAAAAGAAAGAAAGAAAGAAAACAGAAAGAAAGAAAGAAAGAAAGAAAAAAGAAAGAAAGAAAGAAACAAAAAAGAGAAAGAAAGAAAGAAGAAAGAAAGAAAGAAAGAACGTAGGAAAGAAAGAAAGAAAGAAAGAAAGATAGAAAGAAAGAAAGAAAGAAAGAAAGAAAATAAATGAAAGAAAAAAGAAAGAAAGAAAGAAAGAAAGAAAGAAAGAAAATAAAAGAAAGAAAAAAGAAAGAAAGAAACAAAGAAAGAAAATAAAAGAAAGAAAGAACGTAGGAAAGAAAGAAAGAAAGTAATAAATTAAAAAGAAAGAAAGAAAAAAAGAAAGAAAGAAAGAAAGAAAGAAAGAAAAAAAGAAAGAAGAAAGAAAGAAAGAAAGAACGTGGGAAAGAAAGAAAGAAAGAAAGAAAGATAGAAAGAAAGAAAGAAAGATAGAAAGAAAGAAAGAAAGAAATTAAAAAGAAAGAAAGAAAGAAAGAAAGAAAAAAGAAAGAAAGAAAGAAAGAAAAAAGAAAGAAAGAAATTAAAATAAAGAAAGAAAAAAGAAAGAAAGAAAGAAAGAAAGAAAGAAAGAAAGAAAAAAGAAAGAAAGAAAGAAAGAAAGAAAGAAAGAAAGAAAGAAAGAAAAAAGAAAGAAAGAAAGAACGTAGGAAAGAAAGAAGGAAAGAAAGAAATTAAAAAGAAAGAAAGAAAGAAAGAAAGAAAGAAAGAAAGAAAGAAAGAAAGAAAAAAGAAAGAAAGAAATTAAAAAGAAAGAAAGAAAGAAAAAAGAAAGAAAGAAAGAACGTAAGAAAGAAAGAAAGAACGTAAGAAAGAAAGAAAGAAAAAAAGAACGTAGGAAAGAAAGAAATTAAAAAGAAAGAAAAAAGAAAGAAAGAAAGAAGAAAGAAACAAAGAACATAGGAAAGAAAGAAAGAAAGAAAAAAGAAAGAAAGAAAGAAAGAAAGAAAGAAAGAAAGAAAGAAAGAAAAAAGAAAGAAAGAAACAAAGAAGAAAGAAAGAAAGAAAGAACGTAGGAAAGAAAGAAAGAAAGTAAGAAATTAAAAAGAAAGAAAAAAGAAAGAAAGAAAGAAAGAAAGAAAGAAAGAAAGAAAGAAAGAAAAAAGAAAGAA
>JAVLUU010000834.1:0-2500 GCA_032206185.1 Columba guinea
TCTTTCTTTCTTACTTTTGTGTTTCTTTCTTTCTTTCTTTCTTTCTTTTTTCTATCTTTCTTTCTTTCTTTTTAATTTCTTTATTTCTTTCTTTTTTCTTTCTTTCTTTCTTTTTAATGTCTTTCTTTCTTCTTTCTTTTTTTCTTTCTTTCTTTCTTTATTCTTTCTTTCTTTCTTTCTTTTTAATTTCTTTCTCTCATTTTCTTAATTTCTTTCTTTCTTTTTTCTTTCTTTCTTTCTTTTTTCTTTCTTTCTTTCTTTCTTTTCTTTCTTTCTTTTTTCTTTCTTTCTTTCTTTCTTTTTAATGTCTTTTTTCTTTCTTTCTTTCTTTCTTTCCTACGTTCTTTTTTTCTTTCTTTTTTCTTTCTTTCTTTCTTTCTTTCTTTTTTCTTTATTCCTTTCTTTCTTTCTTTCTTTCTTTTTCTTTCTTTTTTCTTTCTTTCTTTCTTTCTTTCTTTCTTTCTTTTTTCTTTCTTTCCTTCTTTTTAATTTCTTATTTGTTTCTTTCTAACTTTCTTTCTATCTTTCTTACTTTCTTTCTTTCTTTCTTTCCTACGTTCTTTCTTTCTTTCCTACGTTCTTTCTTTCTTTCTTTTTTTTTCTTTCTTTCTTTTTTCTTTCTTTCTTTCTTTCTTTTTAATTTCTTTCTTTCTTTCTTTCTTTCTTTCTTCCTTTCTTTCTTTTTTCTTTCTTTTTAATGTCTTTCTTTCTTTCTTTCTTTCTTTCTTTCTTTTTTATTTTTTTTCTTTCTTTCTTTATTCTTTCTTTCTTTCTTTTTTAATTTCTTTCTTTTTTCTTTCTTTCTTTCTTTCTTTTTTCTTTCTTTCTTTCTTTCTTTCCTACGTTCTTTCTTTCTTTCTTTTTTTCTTTCTTTCTTCATTCTTTCTTTCTTTCTTTCTTTTTTCTTTCTTTTTTTCTTTCTTTCTTTATTCTTTCTTTCTTTTTAATTTCTGTCTTTCTTTTTTCTTTCTTTCTTTCTTTTTTCTTTCTTTCTTTCTTTCTTTCTTTCCTTCTTTCTCTCTTTCCGACGTTCTTTCTTTCTTTCTTTTCTACGTTCTTTCTTTCTTTTTTTTTTCTTTCTTTTTTCTTTCTTTCTTTCTTTCTTTCTTTCTTTCTTTCTTTCTTTTTTCTTTCTTTCTTTCTTTCTTTCATTTTAATTTCTTTCTTTCTTTCTTTCTTTATTTCTTTTTTCTTTCTTTCTTTTTAATTTCTTTCTTTCTTTTTTCTTTCTTTCTTTCTTTTTTCTTTCTTTCTTTTTTCTTTTTTCTCTCTTTCTTTCTTTCGTTCTTTCTTTTTTGTTTCTTTCTTTCTTTTTAATTTCTTTCTTTCTTTCTTTTTTTCTTTCTTTCTTTCTTTTTCTTTCCTTCTTTCTTTCTTTCTTTTTTCTTTCTTTCTTTCTTTTTAATTTCTTTCTTTCTTTTTAATTTCTTTCTTTCTTTCTTTCTTTTTTCTTTCTTTCTTTCTTTTTTCTTTCTTTCTTTCTTTCTTTTTTCTTTCTTTCTTTCTTTCTTTCTTTCTTTCCTTCTTTCTTTCTTTCTTTCTTTTTTCTTTCTTTCTTTCTTTCTTTTTAATATCTTTCTTTCATTCTTTCTTTCTTTCTTTGTTTCTTTCTTTCTTTCTTTCTATCTTTGTTTCTTTCTTTCTTTCTTTCTATCTTATTTCTTTCTTTCTTTTTTACGTTCTTTCTTTTTTCTTTTTTCTTTCTTTCTTTATTCTTTCTTTCTTTCTTTTTAATTTCTTTCTTTCTTTTTTCTTTCTTTCTTTCTTTTTTCTTTCTTTCTTTCTTGCTTTCTTTCTTTCTTTCTTTCTTTCCTACGTTCTTTCTTTCTTTCTTTCCCACGTTCTTTCTTTCTTTCTTTTTTTTTCTTTCTTTCTTTTTTCTTTCTTTCTTTCTTTCTTTCTTTCTTTTTTCTTTCTTTCTTTCTCTCTTTCTTTTTAATTTCTTTCTTTCTTTCTTTCTTTTTTCTTTCTTTCTTTCTTTTTTCTTTCTTTTTTCTTTCTTTCTTTCTTTCTTTCTTTCATTTTCTTTCTATCTTTCTTTTTTCTTTCTTTCTTTCTTTCTTTTTTCTTTCTTTCTTTCCTTCTTTTTAATTTCTTTCTTTCTTTTTTCTTTCTTTCTTTCTTACTTTCTTTCTTTTTTCTTTCTTTCTTACTTTCTTTCTTTCTTCTTTCCCACATTCTTTCTTTCTTTCTTTTTTCTTTCTTTCTTTCTTTCTTTCTTTTTTCTATCTTTCTTTCTTTCTTTTTAATTTCTTTCTTTCTTTTTTTTTCTTTCTTTCTTTTTAATTTCTTTCTTTCTTTCTTTCTTTCCTACGTTCTCTCTTTCTTCTTTTTTTCTTTCTTTCTTCTTTCTTTCTTTCTTTTTTACGTTCTTTCTTTCTTTTATATTTTTTTCTTTCTTTCTTCCTTTCTTTCTTTTTTCTTTCTTTTTAATGTCTTTCTTTCTTTCTTTCTTTCTTTCTTTCTTTTTTATTTTTTTCTTTCTTTCTTTATTCTTTCT
>JAVLUU010000834.1:17500-22500 GCA_032206185.1 Columba guinea
TCTTTCTTTCTTTCTTTCTTTCTTACTTTTGTGTTTCTTTCTTTCTTTCTTTCTTTCTTTTTTCTTTCTTTCTTTCTTTCTTTCTTTCATTCTTTCTTTCTTTCTTTCTTTCTTTCTTTCTTTCTTTCCTACGTTCTTTCTTTCTTTCCTACGTTCTTTCTTTCTTTCTTTCTTCTTTCTTTCTTTCTCTCTTTCTTTTTAATTTCTTTCTTTCTTTCTTTCCTTCCTACGTTCTTTCTTTCTTACTTTTTTCTTTCTTTCTTCTTTCTTTCTTTCTTTCCTACGTTCTTTCTTTCTTTCTTTCTTTCCTTTTTCTTTCTTTCTTTCCTTCTTTTTTCTTTCTTTCTTTCTTTCATCTTTTTAATTTATTTCTTTCTTTTTTCTTTCTTTCTTTCTTTCTTTTTAATTTCTTTCTTTCTTTTTTCTTTCTTTCTTTCTTTCTTTCTTACTTTTGTGTTTCTTTCTTTCTTTCTTTCTTTCTTTTTTCTATCTTTCTTTCTTTCTTTTTAATTTCTTTCTTTCTTCTTTCTTTCTTTCTTTCTTTCTTTCTTTTTTCTTTCTTTCTTTCTTTTTAATTTCTTTCTTTCTTTCTTTCTTTCCTACGTTCTTTCTTTCTTTCTTTTTTTCTTTCTTTCTTCTTTCTTTCTTTCTTTCTTTTTAATTTCTTTCTTTCTTTTTTCTTTCTTTCTTTCTTTCTTTCTTTCTTTCTTTCTTTCTTTCTTTTTTCTTTCTTTCTTTCTTTCTTTTTAATGTCTTTTTTCTTTCTTTCTTTCTTTCTTTCTTTCTTTCTTTCTTTCTTTCTTTCTTTCTTTTTTCTTTCTTTCTTTCTTTCTTTCTTTTTTCTTTATTCCTTTCTTTCTTTCTTTCTTTTTCTTTCTTTCTTTCTTTTTTCTTTCTTTCTTTCTTTCTTTCTTTTTTCTTTCTTTCTTTCTTTCTTTCTTTCTTTCTTTCTTTCTTTCTTTCTTACTTTCTTTCTTTCTTTCTTTCCTACGTTCTTTCTTTCTTTCTTTTTTATTTCATTCTTTCTTTCTTTTTAATTTCTTTCTTTCTTTCTTTTTTCTTTCTTTCTTTTTAATTTCTTTCTTTCTTCCTTTCTTTCTTTCCTACGTTCTTTCTTTCTTTCTTTTTTTTTCTTTCTTTCTTTTTTCTTTCTTTCTTTCTTTCTTTTTAATTTCTTTCTTTCTTTCTTTCTTTCTTTCTTTCTTTCTTTCTTTCCTACGTTCTTTCTTTCTTTCTTTTTTCTTTCTTTCTTCTTTCTTTCTTTCTTTTTTACGTTCTCTCTTTCTTTCATATTTTTTTCTTTCTTTCTTCCTTTCTTTCTTTTTTCTTTCTTTTTAATGTCTTTCTTTCTTTCTTTCTTTCTTTCTTTTTTATTTTTTTCTTTCTTTCTTTATTCTTTCTTTCTTTCTTTTTAATTTCTTTCTTTTTTCTTTCTTTCTTTCTTTTTTCTTTCTTTCTTTCTTTCTTTCCTACGTTCTTTCTTTCTTTCTTTTTTCTTTCTTTCTTCATTCTTTCTTTCTTTTTTACGTTCTTTCTTTCTTTTTTCTTTCTTTCTTTATTCTTTCTTTCTTTTTAATTTCTTTCTTTCTTTTTTCTTTCTTTCTTTCTTTTTTCTTTCTTTCTTTCTTTCTTTCTTTCTTTCTTTCTTTCTTTCTCTCTTTCCGACGTTCTTTCTTTCTTTCTTTTCTACGTTCTTTCTTTCTTTCTTTCCCACGTTCTTTCTTTCTTTCTTTTTTTTCTTTCTTTCTTTTTTCTTTCTTTCTTTCTTTCTTTATTTCTTTTTTCTTTCTTTCTTTCTCTCTTTCTTTTTAATTTCTTTCTTTCTTTTTTCTTTCTTTCTTTTTTCTTTCTTTCTTTTTTCTTTTTTCTCTCTTTCTTTCTTTCGTTCTTTCTTTTTTGTTTCTTTCTTTCTTTTTAATTTCTTTCTTTCTTTCTTTTTTCTTTCTTTCTTTCTTTTTCTTTCCTTCTTTCTTTCTTTCTTTTTTCTTTCTTTCTTTCTTTTTAATTTCTTTCTTTCTTTTTAATTTCTTTCTTTCTTTCTTTTTTCTTTCTTTCTTTCTTTCTTTTTTCTTTCTTTCTTTCTTTCTTTTTTCTTTCTTTCTTGCTTTCTTTCTTTCCTTCTTTCTTTCTTTCTTTCTTTCTTTTTTCTTTCTTTCTTTCTTTCTTTTTAATATCTTTCTTTCATTCTTTCTTTCTTTCTTTGTTTCTTTCTTTCTTTCTATCTTTGTTTCTTTCTTTCTTTCTTTCTTTCCTACGTTCTTTTTTTCTTTCTTTCTTTCTTTCTTTTTCTTTCTTTCTTTCTTTCTTTCTTTCTTTTTCTTTCTTTTTTCTTTCTTTCTTTCTTTCTTTCTTTCTTTCTTTCTTTCTTTTTTCTTTCTTTCCTTCTTTTTAATTTCTTTATTTGTTTCTTTCTAACTTTCTTTCTATCTTTCTTACTTTCTTTCTTTCTTTCTTTCCTACGTTCTTTCTTTCTTTCTTTTTTATTTCATTCTTTCTTTCTTTTTAATTTCTTTCTTTCTTTCTTTTTTCTTTCTTTCTTTCTTTTTAATTTCTTTCTTTCTTTCTTTCTTTCCTACGTTCTTTCTTTCTTTCTTTTTTTTCTTTCTTTATTTTTTCTTTCTTTCTTTCTTTCTTTTTAATTTCTTTCTTTCTTTCTTTCTTTCTTTCTTTCTATCTTCTTTCTTTCTTTTTTACGTTCTTTCTTTTTTCTTTTTTCTTTCTTTCTTTATTCTTTCTTTCTTTTTAATTTCTTTCTTTCTTTTTTCTTTCTTTCTTTCTTTTTTCTTTCTTTCTTTCTTTCTTTCTTTCTTTCTTTCTTTCTTTCTTTCCTACGTTCTTTCTTTCTTTCTTTCCCACGTTCTTTCTTTCTTTCTTTTTTACTTTCTTTCTTTTTTCTTTCTTTCTTTCTTTCTTTATTTCTTTTTTCTTTCTTTCTTTCTCTCTTTCTTTTTAATTTCTTTCTTTCTTTCTTTCTTTTTTCTTTCTTTCTTTCTTTTTTCTTTCTTTCTTTTTTCTTTCTTTCTTTCTTTCTTTCTTTCATTTTCTTTCTTTCTTTCTTTTTTCTTTCTTTCTTTCTTTCTTTTTTCTTTCTTTCTTTCCTTCTTTTTAATTTCTTTCTTTCTTTTTTCTTTCTTTCTTTCTTACTTTCTTTCTTTTTTCTTTCTTTCTTACTTTCTTTCTTTCTTCTTTCCCACATTCTTTCTTTCTTTCTTTTTTCTTTCTTTCTTTCTTTCTTTCTTTTTTCTATCTTTCTTTCTTTCTTTTTAATTTCTTTCTTTCTTTTTTTTTCTTTCTTTCTTTTTAATTTCTTTCTTTCTTTCTTTCTTTCCTACGTTCTCTCTTTCTTTCTTTTTTCTTTCTTTCTTTTTTCTTTCTTTATATCTTTCTTTCTTTCTTTTTTCTTTCTTTCTTTCTTTCTTTTTAATTTCTTTCTTTCTTTCTTTCTTTCTTTCTTTCTTTCTTTCTTTCCTACGTTCTTTCTTTCTTTCTTCTTTCTTTCTTCTTTCTTTCTTTCTTTTTTACGTTCTTTCTTTCTTTTTTACGTTCTTTCTTTCTTTTATATTTCTTTCTTTCTTTCTTTCTTTCTTTCTTTCTTTCTTTCTTTCTTTTTTCTTTCTTTCTTTCTTTTTTTCTTTCGTTCTTTCTTTCTTTCTTTCTTTCTTTTTTTCTTTCTTTCTTTCTTTCTTTCTTTCTTTTTTCTTTCTTTCCCTCTTTTTAATTTCTTTCTTTCATTTTTCTTTCTTTCTTTCTTTCTTTTTTCTTTCTTTCTTTCTTTCTTTTTAATTTCTTTCTTTCTTTCTTTCTTTCTTTCTTTCTTTCTTTCTTTCCTACGTTCTTTCTTTCTTTCTTTTTTCTTTCTTTCTTCTTTCTTTCTTTCTCTTTTACGTTCTTTCTTTCTTTTATATTTTTTTCTTTCTTTCTTCCTTTCCTTCTTTTTAATGTCTTTCTTTCTTTCTTTCTTTCTTTCTTTCTTTCTTTTTTCTTTCTTTCTTTCTTTTTTCTTTCTTTCTTTTTAATTTTTCTTTTTTCTTTCTTTCTTTCTTTCTTTTTTCTTTCTTTCTTTCTTTCTTTCTTTCTTTTTTACGTTCTTTCTTTCTTTTTTCTTTCTTTCTTTATTCTTTCTTTCTTTTTAATTTCTTTCTTTCTTTTTTCTTTCTTTCTTTCTTTTTTCTTTCTTTCTTTCTTTCTTTCTTTCCTACGTTCTTTCTTTCTTTCCTACGTTCTTTCTTTCTTTCGTTTTTTTTCTTTCTTTCTTTTTTCTTTCTTTCTTTCTTTCTTTCTTTCTTTCTTTTTCTTTCTTTCTTTCTTTTTTCTTTCTGTCTTTCTTTCTTTCTTTTTAGTTTCTTTCTTTCTTTTTTCTTTCTTTCTTTCTTTCTTTCTTTCTTTCTTTTTTCTTTCTTTCTTTTTAGTTTCTTTATTTCTTTTTTCTTTCTTTCTTTTTTCTTTCTTTTTTTCTTTCTTTTTTTTTCTTTCTTTCTTTTTAATTTGTTTCTTTTTAATTTCTTTCTTTCTTTCTTTCTTTCTTTCCTACATTCTTTCTTTTCTTCTTTTTTCTTTCTTTCTTTCTTTCTTTCTTTCTTTCTTACGTTCTTTCTTTCTTTCTTTCTTTCTTTTTTCTTTCTTTCTTTCTTTCTTTCTTTTTCCTTTCTGTCTTTTTAATTTCTTTCTTTCTTTCTTTCTTTCTTTCTTACTTTCTTTCTTTCTTTCTTTCCTACGTTCTTTCTTTCTTTATTTTTTTTTCTTCCTTTCTTTTTTCTTTCTTTCTTTCTTTCTTTTTTCTTTCTTTCTTTCTTTCTTTCTTTCTTTCCTACGTTCTTTCTTTCTTTATTTTTTCTTCCTTTCTTTCTTTCTTTCTTTCTTTCCTACGTTCTTTCTTTCTTTCCTACGTTCTTTCTTTCTTTCTTTTTTTTCTTTCTTTCTTTTTTCTTTCTTTCTTTCTTTCTTTCTTTTTCTTTCTTTCTTTCTTTTTTCTTTCTGTCTTTCTTTCTTTCTTTTTAGTT
>JAVLUU010000834.1:27500-32500 GCA_032206185.1 Columba guinea
CTTTTTTCTTTCTTTCTTTCTTTCTTTCTTTTTTCTTTCTTTCTTTCTTTCTTTCTTTCTTTCTTTCCTTCTTTCTTTCTTTCTTTCTTTCTTTTTTCTTTCTTTCTTTCTTTCTTTTTAATATCTTTCTTTCATTCTTTCTTTCTTTCTTTGTTTCTTTCTTTCTTTCTTTCTATCTTTGTTTCTTTCTTTCTTTCTTTCTTTCCTACGTTCTTTTTTTCTTTCTTTCTTTCTTTCTTTTTCTTTCTTTCTTTCTTTCTTTCTTTCTTTTTCTTTCTTTTATATTTCTTTCTTTCTTTCTTTCTTTCTTTCTTTCTTTCTTTCTTTCTTTTTTCTTTCTTTCCTTCTTTTTAATTTCTTTATTTTTTTCTTTCTAACTTTCTTTCTATCTTTCTTACTTTCTTTCTTTCTTTCTTTCCTACGTTCTTTCTTTCTTTCTTTTTTATTTCATTCTTTCTTTCTTTTTAATTTCTTTCTTTCTTTCTTTTTTCTTTCTTTCTTTCTTTTTAATTTCTTTCTTTCTTTCTTTCCTACGTTCTTTCTTTCTTTCTTTTTTTTCTTTCTTTATTTTTTCTTTCTTTCTTTCTTTCTTTTTAATTTCTTTCTTTCTTTCTTTCTTTCTTTCTATCTTCTTTCTTTCTTTCTTTTTTACGCTCTTTCTTTTTTCTTTTTTCTTTCTTTCTTTATTCTTTCTTTCTTTCTTTTTTTTTCTTTCTTTCTTTTTTCTTTCTTTCTTTCTTTCTTTCTTTCTTTCTTTTTTCTTTCTTTCTTTCTCTCTTTCTTTTTAATTTCTTTCTTTCTTTCTTTCTTTCTTTTTTCTTTCTTTCTTTCTTTTTTCTTTCTTTCTTTTTTCTTTTTTTCTTTCTTTCTTTCTTTCATTTTCTTTCTTTCTTTCTTTTTTCTTTCTTTCTTTCTTTCTTTTTTCTTTCTTTCTTTCCTTCTTTTTAATTTCTTTCTTTCTTTTTTCTTTCTTTCTTTCTTACTTTTTTCTTTTTTCTTTCTTTCTTAATTTCTTTCTTTCTTCTTTCCCACATTCTTTCTTTCTTTCTTTTTTCTTTCTTTCTTTCTTTCTTTCTTTTTTCTATCTTTCTTTCTTTCTTTTTAATTTCTTTCTTTCTTTTTTTTCTTTCTTTCTTTTTAATTTCTTTCTTTCTTTCTTTCTTTCCTACGTTCTCTCTTTCTTTCTTTTTTCTTTCTTTCTTTTTTCTTTCTTTATTTCTTTCTTTCTTTCTTTTTTCTTTCTTTCTTTCTTTCTTTTTAATTTCTTTCTTTCTTTCTTTCTTTCTTTCTTTCTTTCTTTCCTACGTTCTTTCTTTCTTTCTTCTTTCTTTCTTCTTTCTTTCTTTCTTTTTTACGTTCTTTCTTTCTTTTTTACGTTCTTTCTTTCTTTTATATTTCTTTCTTTCTTTCTTTCTTTCTTTCTTTCTTTCTTTCTTTCTTTTTTCTTTCTTTCTTTCTTTTTTTTCTTTCGTTCTTTCTTTCTTTCTTTCTTTCTTTTTTTCTTTCTTTCTTTCTTTCTTTCTTTCTTTCTTTTTTCTTTCTTTCCCTCTTTTTAATTTCTTTCTTTCGTTTTTCTTTCTTTCTTTCTTTCTTTCTTTCTTTTTTCTTTCTTTCTTTCTTTCTTTTTAATTTCTTTCTTTCTTTCTTTCTTTTTTCTTTCTTTCTTGCTTTCTTTTTTCTTACTTTCTTTCTTTTTTCTTTCTTTCTTTCTTTCTTTTTCTTTCTTTCTTTTTTCTTTCTTTCTTTCTTTCTTTCTTTCTTTCTCTCTTTCCGACGTTCTTTCTTTCTTTCTTTTCTACGTTCTTTCTTTCTTTTTTTTTCTTTCTTTTTTCTTTCTTTCTTTCTTTCTTTCTTTCTTTCTTTCTTTCTTTCTTTTTTTCTTTCTTTCTTTCTTTCTTTCTTTCATTTTAATTTCTTTCTTTCTTTCTTTCTTTCTTTTTTCTTTCTTTCTTTCTTTTTTCTTTCTTTCTTTTTTCTTTTTTTCTTTCTTTCTTTCTTTCATTTTCTTTCTTTCTTTCTTTTTTCTTTCTTTCTTTCTTTCTTTTTTCTTTCTTTCTTTCCTTCTTTTTAATTTCTTTCTTTCTTTTTTCTTTCTTTCTTTCTTACTTTCTTTCTTTTTTCTTTCTTTCTTACTTTCTTTCTTTCTTCTTTCCCACATTCTTTCTTTCTTTCTTTTTTCTTTCTTTCTTTCTTTCTTTCTTTCTTTTTTCTATCTTTCTTTCTTTCTTTTTAATTTCTTTCTTTCTTTTTTTTTCTTTCTTTCTTTTTAATTTCTTTCTTTCTTTCTTTCTTTCCTACGTTCTCTCTTTCTTTCTTTTTTCTTTCTTTCTTTTTTCTTTCTTTATTTCTTTCTTTCTTTCTTTTTTCTTTCTTTCTTTCTTTCTTTTTAATTTCTTTCTTTCTTTCTTTCTTTCTTTCTTTCTTTCTTTCTTTCCTACGTTCTTTCTTTCTTCTTTCTTTCTTCTTTCTTTCTTTCTTTTTTACGTTCTTTCTTTCTTTTTTACGTTCTTTCTTTCTTTTATATTTCTTTCTTTCTTTCTTTCTTTCTTTCTTTCTTTCTTTCTTTCTTTCTTTCTTTTTTCTTTCTTTCTTTCTTTCTTTTTAATTTCTTTCTTTCTTTCTTTCTTTCTTTCTTTCTTTCCTACGTTCTTTCTTTCTTTCTTTTTTCTTTCTTTCTTCTTTCTTTCTTTCTCTTTTACGTTCTTTCTTTCTTTTATATTTTTTTCTTTCTTTCTTCCTTTCTTTCTTTTTAATGTCTTTCTTTCTTTCTTTCTTTCTTTCTTTTTTCTTTCTTTCTTTCTTTTTTCTTTCTTTTTTTCTTTCTTTCTTTCCTACGTTCTTTCTTTCTTTCTTATTTTCTTTCTTACTTCATTCTTTCTTTCTTTTTTACGTTCTTTCTTTCTTTTTTCTTTCTTTCTTTATTCTTTCTTTCTTTTTAATTTCTTTCTTTCTGTTTTCTTTCTTTCTTTCTTTTTTCTTTCTTTCTTTCTTTCTTTCTTTCCTACGTTCTTTCTTTCTTTCTTTTTTTCTTTCTTTTTTCATTCTTTCTTTCATTTTTACGTTCTTTCTTTCTTTTTTCTTTCTTTCTTTATTCTTTCTATCTTTTTAATTTCTTTCTTTCTTTTTTCTTTCTTTCTTTCTTTTTTCTTTCTTTCTTTATTTCTTTCTTTCCTACGTTCTTTCTTTCTTTCCTACGTTCTTTCTTTCTTTCGTTTTTTTTTCTTTCTTTCTTTTTTCTTTCTTTCTTTCTTTCTTTCTTTCTTTCTTTCTTTTTCTTTCTTTCTTTCTTTTTTCTTTCTGTCTTTCTTTCTTTCTATTTAGTTTCTTTCTTTCTTTTTTCTTTCTTTCTTTCTTTCTTTTTTCTTTCTTTCTTTCTTTTTAGTTTCTTTCTTTCTTTTTTCTTTCTTTCTTTCTTTTTTCTTTCTTTCTTTCTTTTTCCTTTCTTTCTTTCTTTCTTTTTTTTTTCTTTCTTTCTTTCTTTTTAATTTGTTTCTTTCTTTTTAATTTCTTTCTTTCTTTCTTTTTTCTTTCTTTCTTGCTTTCTTTTTTCTTACTTTCTTTCTTTTTTCTTTCTTTCTTTCTTTCTTTCTTTCTTTCTTTCTTTTTTCTTTCTTTCTTTCTTTCTTTCTTTTTTCTTTCTTTCTTTCTTTTTTCTTTCTTTCTTTCTTTCTTTTTAATGTCTTTTTTCTTTCTTTCTTTCTTTCTTTCCTACGTTCTTTTTTTCTTTCTTTTTTCTTTCTTTCTTTCTTTCTTTCTTTTTTCTTTATTCCTTTCTTTCTTTCTTTCTTTTTCTTTCTTTTTTCTTTCTTTCTTTCTTTCTTTCTTTCTTTCTTTCTTTTTTCTTTCTTTCCTTCTTTTTAATTTCTTTATTTGTTTCTTTCTAACTTTCTTTCTTTCTTACTTTCTTTCTTTCTTTCTTTCCTACGTTCTTTCTTTCTTTCTTTTTTATTTCATTCTTTCTTTCTTTTTAATTTCTTTCTTTCTTTCTTTTTTCTTTCTTTCTTTCTTTTTAATTTCTTTCTTTCTTTCTTTCTTTCTTTCTTTCTTTCTTTCTTTCCTACGTTCTTTCTTTCTTTCTTTTTTCTTTCTTTCTTCTTTCTTTCTTTCTTTTTTACGTTCTTTCTTTCTTTTATATTTTTTTCTTTCTTTCTTCCTTTCTTTCTTTTTTCTTTCTTTTTAATGTCTTTCTTTCTTTCTTTCTTTCTTTCTTTCTTTTTTATTTTTTTCTTTCTTTGTTTATTCTTTCTTTCTTTCTTTTTAATTTCTTTCTTTTTTCTTTCTTTCTTTCTTTCTTTTTTCTTTCTTTCTTTCTTTCTTTCCTACGTTCTTTCTTTCTTTCTTTTTTCTTTCTTTCTTCATTCTTTCTTTCTTTTTTACGTTCTTTCTTTTTTCTTTCTTTCTTTATTCTTTCTTTCTTTTTAATTTCTTTCTTTCTTTTTTCTTTCTTTCTTTCTTTTTTCTTTCTTTCTTTCTTTCTTTCTTTCTTTCTTTCTTTCACTCTTTCCGACGTTCTTTCTTTCTTTCTTTTCTACGTTCTTTCTTTCTTTTTTTTTCTTTCTTTTTTCTTTCTTTCTTTCTTTCTTTCTTTCTTTCTTTCTTTCTTTCTTTCTTTTTTCTTTCTTTCTTTCTTTCTTTCATTTTAATTTCTTTCTTTCTTTCTTTCTTTCTTTCTTTTTTCTTTCTTTCTTTCTTTCTTTTTAATTTCTTTCTTTCTTTTTTCTTTCTTTCTTCTTTTTTCTTTCTTTCTTTTTTCTTTTTTCTCTCTTTCTTTCTTTCGTTCTTTCTTTTTTGTTTCTTTCTTTCTTTTTAATTTCTTTCTTTCTTTCTTTTTTCTTTCTTTCTTTCTTTTTCTTTCCTTCTTTCTTTCTTTCTTTTTTCTTTCTTTCTTTCTTTTTAATTTCTTTCTTTCTTTTTAATTTCTTTCTTTCTTTCTTTCTTTTTTCTTTCTTTCTTTCTTTCTTTCTTTCTTTCTTTCTTTCTTTTTTCTTTCTTTCTTTCTT
>JAVLUU010000834.1:52500-55000 GCA_032206185.1 Columba guinea
TTCTTTCTTTCTTTCTTTCTTTATTTCTTTCTTTTTTCTTTCTTTCTTTCTCTCTTTCTTTCTCTCTTAATTTTAATTTCTTTCTTCTTTCTTTCTTTCTTTCCTACGTTCTTTCTTTCTTTCTTTCTTTCTTTTTTCTTTCTTTCTTTCGTTCTTTCTTTTTTCTTTCTTTCTTTCTTTATTTCTTTCTTTTTAATTTCTTTCTTTTTTCTTTCTTTCTTTCTTTCTTTCTTCTTTCTTTCTTTCTTTTTAATTTTTTTCTTTCTTTTTGATTTCTTTCTTTCTTTCTTTTTTCTTTCTTTCTTTCTTTCTTTCCTTCTTTCTTTCTTTCTTTCTTTTTTCTTTCTTTCTTTCTTTCTTTTTAATGTCTTTCTTTCTTTCTTTCTTTCTTTCTTTTTTTTTCTTTCTTTCTTTCTTTCTTTCCTTTTTTTTTCTTTCTTTCTACCTTTCTTACTTTCTTTCTTTATTTCTTTCCTACGTTCTTTCTTTCTTTCTTTTTTCTTTCTTTCTTTCTTTCTTTTTTCTCTCTTTCTTTCTTTTTTCTTTCTTTCTTTCTTTCTTTCTTTCTTTCTTTCTTTCTTTCCTTTTTTTTTCTTTCTTTCTACCTTTCTTACTTTCTTTCTTTCTTTCTTTCCTACGTTCTTTCTTTCTTTCTTTTTTCTTTCTTTCTTTCTTTCTTTCTTTTTTTCTTTTTTCTATCATTCTTTCTTTCTTTTTAATTTCTTTCTTTCTTTCTTTTTTCTTTCTTTCTTTCAATTTCTTTCTTTCTTTCTTTCTTTCTTTCTTTCTTTCCTACGTTCTTTCTTTCTTTCTTTCCTACGTTCTTTCTTTCTTTCTTTTTAATTTCTTTCTTTCTTTTTTCTTTCTTTCTTTCTTTTTTAAGTTCTTTCTTTCTTTTTTTTCTTTTTTTCTTTCTTTCTTTCTTTCTTTTTAATTTCTTTCTTTCTTTTTAATTTCTTTCTTTCTTTCCTACATTCTTTATTTCTTTCTTTTTTTTCTTTCTTTCTTTTTTCTCTTTCTTTCTTTCTTTCTTTCTTTTTTCTTTCTTTCTTTCTTCCTTTTTAATTTCTTTCTTTCTTTTTTCTTTCTTTCTTTCAATTTCTTTCTTTCTTTCTTTCTTTCTTTCTTTCTTTCTTTCTTTCCTACGTTCTTTCTTTCTTTCTTTCCTACGTTCTTTCTTTCTTTCTTTCTTTTCTTTCTTTCTTTCTTCTTTCTTTCTTTCTTTCTTTTTTCTTTCTTTCTTTCTCTCTTTCTTTTTAATTTCTTCCTTTCTTTCTTTATTTCCTTCCTACGTTCTTTCTTTCTTTCTTTTTTCTTTCTTTCTTCTTTCTTACTTACTTTCTTTCCTACGTTCTTTCTTTTTTCTTTCTTTCTTTCCTTTTTCTTTCTTTCTTTCTTTCTTCTTTCTTTCTTTCTTTCTTTCTTTCTTTCTTACTTTTGTGTTTCTTTCTTTCTTTCCTTCTTTCTTTTTTCTATCTTTCTTTCTTTCTTTTTAATTTCTTTCTTTCTTTTTAATTTCTTTCTTTCTTTCCTACATTCTTTATTTCTTTCTTTTTTTTCTTTCTTTCTTTTTTCTCTTTCTTTCTTTCTTTCTTTCTTTCTCTTTTCTTTCTTTCCCTCTTTTTAATTTCTTTCTTTCATTTTTCTTTCTTTCTTTCTTTCTTTCTTTCTTTTATCTTTCTTTCTTTCTTTCTTTTTAATTTCTTTCTTTCTTTCTTTCTTTCTTTCTTTCTTTCTTTCTTTCTTTCTTTCTTTCCTACGTTCTTTCTTTCTTTCTTTTTTCTTTCTTTCTTCTTTCTTTCTTTTTTACGTTCTTTCTTTCTTTTATATTTTTTTCTTTCTTTCTTCCTTTCTTTCTTTTTTCTTTCTTTTTAATGTCTTTCTTTCTTTCTTTCTTTCTTTCTTTCTTTCTTTTTTATTTTTTTCTTTCTTTGTTTATTCTTTCTTTCTTTCTTTTTAATTTCTTTCTTTTTTCTTTCTTTCTTTCTTTCTTTTTTCTTTCTTTCTTTCTTTCTTTCCTACGTTCTTTCTTTCTTTCTTTTTTCTTTCTTTCTTCATTCTTTCTTTCTTTTTTACGTTCTTTCTTTCTTTTTTCTTTCTTTCTTTATTCTTTCTTTCTTTTTAATTTCTTTCTTTCTTTTTTCTTTCTTTATTTCTTTTTTCTTTCTTTCTTTCTTTCTTTCTTTCTTTCTTTCTTTCACTCTTTCCGACGTTCTTTCTTTCTTTCTTTTCTACGTTCTTTCTTTCTTTTTTTTTTCTTTCTTTTTTCTTTCTTTCTTTCTTTCTTTCTTTCTTTCTTTCTTTCTTTCTTTCTTTTTTCTTTCTTTCTTTCTTTCTTTCATTTTAATTTCTTTCTTTCTTTCCTTCTTTCTTTCTTTTTTCTTTCTTTCTTTCTTTCTTTTTAATTTCTTTCTTTCTTTTTTCTTTCTTTCTTTCTTTTTTCTTTCTTTCTTTTTTCTTTTTTCTCTCTTTCTTTCTTTCGTTCTTTCTTTTTTGTTTC
>JAVLUU010000835.1:12500-15000 GCA_032206185.1 Columba guinea
TTTTTACTTTCTTTCTTTCTTTTTAATTTCTTTCTTTCTTTCTTTCTTTCTTTCTTTCCTATGATCTTTCTTTCTTTCTTTTTTCTTTCTTCCTTTTCTTTTTTCTTTCTTTCTTTCTTTTTTCTTTCTTTCTTTCTTTTTTCTTTCCTTCTTTCCTTCTTTCTTTCTTTCTTTCTTTCTTTCTTTTTTCTTTCTTTCTTTCTGTCTTTTTAATTTATTTCTTTCTTTCTTTTCTCTTTCTTTCTTTCTTTTTAGTTTCTTTCTTTCTTTCTTTCTTTCTTTCTTTCTTTCTTTCTTTCTTTCCTATGTTCTTTCTTTCTTTCTTTTTTCTTTCTTTCTTTCTTTCTTTCTTTTTTCTTTCTTTTTTCTTTCTTTCTTTCTTTTTTCTTTCTTTCTTTTTAATTTCTTTCTTTCTTTCTTTCTATCTTTCTTTCTTTCTTTCTTTCTTTCTTTCCTACGTTATTTCTTTCTTTCTTTTTTCTTTCATTCTTTCTTTCTTTCTTTCTCTCTTTCTTTCTTTTTTCTTTCGTTCTTTCTTTTTAATTACTTTCTTTCTTTCTTTCTTTTTTCTTTCTTTCTTTTTTCTTTTTTTCTTTCTTTCTTTCTCTTTTTTTAATTTCTTTCTTTTTTTCTTTCTTTCTTCTTTCTTTCTTCCTACGTTCTTTCTTTCTTTCTTTCTTTTTTCTTTCTTTCTTTTTTCTTTCTTTCTTTTTTCTTTCTTTCTTTCTTTCTTTTTCTTTTTTCTTTATTTCTTTCTTTCTTTTTTCTTTCTTCCTTTTTAATTTCTTTCTTTCTTTTTAATGTCTTTCTTTCTTTCTTTCTATCTTTCTTTCTTTCTTTCTTTCCTACGTTCTTTCTTTCTTTCTTTTTTCTTTCTTTCTTTCTTTCTTTTTTCTTTCTTTCTTTTTTTTCTTTCTTTCTTTCTTTCTTTTTAATTTCTTTCATCTTTTTCATTTCTTTCTTTGTTTCTTTCTTTCTTTCTTTCCTACGTTCTTTCTTTCTTTTTTCTTTCTTTCTTTCTTTCTTTCTTTCTTTCTTTCTTTCTTTCTTTCTTTCTTTCTTTCTTTCTTTCTTTTTTCTTTCTTTCTTTCTTTTTTCCTTCTTTCTTTCTTTTTAATTTCTTTCATTATTTTTCTTTCTTTCTTTTTTCTTTCTCTTTCTTTCTTTCTTTCTTTCTTTTATCTTTTTTCTTACTTTCTTTCTTTCTTCTTTCTTTCTTTCTTTTTTTCTTTCTTTCTTTTTTCTTTCTTTCTTTTTTCTTTCTTTCTTTTTTCTTAATTTCTTTCTCTTTTTTCTTTCTTTCTTTCTTTCTTTCCTACGTTCTTTCTTTCTTTCTTTCTTTTTTCTTTCTTTTTAATTTCTTTCTTTCGTTCTTTCTTTCTTTCTATCTTTGTTTGTTTCTTTCTTTCTTTCTTTCTTTCCTACGTTCTTTCTTTCTTTCCTACTTTCTTTCTTTCTTTCTTTTTTCTTTCTTTCTTTTTTTTCTTTCTTTCTTTCTTTCTTTCAAATTTCTTTCATCTTTTTCATTTCTTTCTTTGTTTCTTTCTTTCTTTCTTTCCTACGTTCTTTCTTTCTTTTTTCTTTCTTTCTTTCTTTCTTTCTTTTTTCTTTCTTTCTTTCTTTCTTCTTTCTTTCTTTCTTTCTTTCTTTCTTTCTTTCTTTCTTTCTTTTTTCTTTCTTTCTTTCTTTTTTCCTTCTTTCTTTCTTTTTAATTTCTTTCATTATTTTTCTTTCTTTCTTTTTTCTTTCTCTTTCTTTCTTTCTTTCTTTCTTTCTTTTATCTTTTTTCTTACTTTCTTTCTTTCTTCTTTCTTTCTTTCTTTCTTTTTTTCTTTCTTTTTTCTTTCTTTCTTTTTTCTTAATTTCTTTCTCTTTTTTCTTTCTTTCTTTCTTTCTTTTTTCTTTCTTTCTTTCTTTCTTCTTTCTTTCTTTCTTTCTTTTTTCTTTCTTTCTTTTTAATTTCTTTCTTTCTTTCTTTCTATCTTTCCTTCTTTCTTTCTTTCTTTCTTTCTTTTTTCTTTCTTTCTTTCTTTTTTCTTTCATCTTTCTTTTTAATTTCTTTCATTTTTTTTTCTTTCTTTCTTTCTTTCTTTCTTTTTCTTTCTTTCTTTCTTTCTTTTTTCTCTCTTCCTTTTTAATTTCTTTCTTTCTTTCTTTCTATCTTTGTTTCTTTCTTTCTTTCTTTCTTTACTACGTTCGTTCTTTATTTTTTCTTTCTTTCTTTCTCTCTTTTTCTTGCTTTCTTTCTTTCTTTCTTTTTAATTTCTTTCTTTCTTTATTTTTTCTTTCTTTCTTTCTTTTTAATTTCTTTCTTTCTTTCTTTCTTTCCTTCTTTCTTTCTTTCTTTCCTACGTTCTTTGTTTCTTTCTTTGTTCTTTCTTTCTTTCTTTCTTTTTTCTTTCTTTCTTTATTACTTTCTTTTTTCTTTCTTTCTTTCTTTTTAATTTCTTTCTTTCTTTCTTTCTTTCCTTCTTTCTTTCTTTTTTCTTTCTTTCTTTCT
>JAVLUU010000835.1:27500-30000 GCA_032206185.1 Columba guinea
CTTTCTTTCTTTCTTTCTTTCTTTTTAATTTCTTTCTTTCTTTTTTTCTTTCTTTCTCTCTCTTTAATTTCTTTCTTTTTTCTTTCTTTCTTTCTTTCTTCTTTCTTTCTTTCTTTCTTTCCTTTTAATTTCTTTCTTTCTTTTTAATTTCTTTCTTTCTTTCTTTCTATCTTTCTTTCTTCCTATCTTTCTTTCTTTCTTTCTTTCTTTCTTTCCTACGTTCTTTCTTTCTTTCTTTTTTCTTTCTTTCTTTTTTTCTTTCTTTCTTTCTTTTTTCTTTCTTTCTTTCTTTTTTCTTTCTTTCTTTCTTTTTAATTTCTTTCATTCTTTTTCTTTCTTTCTTTTTAATTTCTTTCTTTTTTCTTTCTTTCTTTCTTTCTTCTTTCTTTCTTTTTTTCTTTCTTTCTTTCTTTTTTCTTTCATCTTTCTTTTTAATTTCTTTCATTCTTTTTTCTTTCTTTCTTTCTTTCTTTCCTACGTTTTTTCTTTCTTTCTTTCTTTTTAATTTCTTTCTTTCTTTCTTTCCTACATTCTTTCTTTCTTTCTTTTTTCTTCCTTTCTTTCTTTCTTTTTTCTTTCTTCCTTTTTAATTTCTTTCTTTCTTTTTTCTTTCTGTCGTTCTTTCTTTCTTGTTAGTTTCTTTCATTCTTTCTTTCCTACGTTCTTTCTTTCTTTCTTTTTTCTTTCTTTCTTTCTTTCTTTCTTTTTTCTTTCTTTCTTTCTTTTTTTTCTTTCTTTCTTTCTTTCTTTTTAATTTCTTTCATCTTTTTCATTTCTTTCTTTCTATCTTTGTTTCTTTCTTTCTTTCTTTCCTACGTTCTTTATTTCTTTCTTTTTTCTTTCTTTCTTTCTTTCTTTCTTTCTTTCTTTTTTCTTTCTTTCTTTCTTTCTTTTTTCTTTCTTTCTTTCTTTTTTCTTTCTTTCTTTTTAATTTCTTTCTTTTTTTTTCTTTTTTTCTTTCTTTCTTTTTAATTTCTTTCTTTCTTTTTTCTTTCTTTCTTTCTTTCTTTCTTTCTTTTTCTTTCTTTCTTTCTTTCTTTCTTTCTTTCTTTCTTTTTAATTTCTTTCTTTCTTTCTTTCTTTTTTCTTTCTTTCTCTCTTTCTTTCTTTCTTTTTTTTCTTTCTTTCTTTCTTTCTTTCTTTCCTACGTTCTTTCTTTCTTTCTTTTTTCTTTCTTTCTTTCTTTCCTACTTTCTTTCTTTCTTTCTTTCTTTCTTCTTTCTTTCTTTCTTTCCTTCTTTCTTTTTTCTTTCTTTCTTTCTTTTTTCTTTCTTTCTCTCTTTCTTTCTTTCTTTTTTCTTTCTTTCTTTCTTTCTTTCCTACGTTCTTTGTTTCTTTCTTTTTACTTTCTTTCTTTCTTTCTTTCTTTCCTACGTTCTTTCTTTCTTTCTTTCTTCTTTTTTTTTCTTTCTTTCTTTTTAATTTCTTTCTTTCTTTCTTTCTTTCTATCTTTCTTTCTTTTTTTTTTCTTTCCTTCTTTCTTTCTTTTTTCTATCTTTCTTTCTTTCTTTTTAATTTCTTTCTTTCTTTCTTTCTTTCTATCTTTCTTTCTTTCTTTCTTTCTTTCCCACGTTCTTTCTTTCTTTCTTTCTTCTTTCTTTTTTCTTTCTTTCTTTCTTTCTTTTCTACGTTCTTTCTTTCTTTTTTCTTTCTTTCTTTCTTTCTTTTTTCCTTCTTTCTTTCTTTTTAATTTCTTTCATTATTTTTCTTTCTTTCTTTTTTTCTTTCTCTTTCTTTCTTTCTTTCTTTTATCTTTTTTCTTACTTTCTTTCTTTCTTCTTTCTTTCTTTCTTTCTTTCTTTCTTTCTTTCTTCTTTCTTTCTTTCTTTTTTCTTTCTTTCTTTTTTCTTTCTTTCTTTCTTTCTATCTTTCCTTCTTTCTTTCTTTCTTTCTTTTTTCTTTCTTTCTTTCTTTTTTCTTTCATCTTTCTTTTTAATTTCTTTCATTCTTTTTTCTTTCTTTCTTTCTTTCTTTTTCTTTCTTTCTTTCTTTCTTTTTTCTTTCTTTCTTTTTAATTTCTTTCTTTCTTTCTTTCTTTCTATATTTGTTTCTTTCTTTCTTTCTTTGTTTATTTCTTTCTTTCTTTCTTTCCTACGTTCTTTCTTTCTTTCTATTTTCTTTCTTTCTTTCTCTCTTTTTCTTGCTTTCTTTCTTTCTTTCTTTTTAATTTCTTTCTTTCTTTATTTTTTCTTTCTTTCTTTCTTTTTAATTTCTTTCTTTCTTTCCTTCTTTCTTTCTTTCTTTCCTACGTTCTTTGTTTCTTTCTTTGTTCTTTCTTTCTTTCTTTTTTCTTTCTTTCTTTATTACTTTCTTTTTTCTTTCGTTCTTTCTTTTTAATTTCTTTCTTTCTTTCTTTCTTTCCTTCTTTCTTTCTTTTTTCTTTCTTTCTTTCTTTCTTTCTTTCTTTCTTTTTTCTTCCTTTTTTCTTTCTTTCTTTCTTTTTTCTTTCTTTCTTTTTAATTTCTTTCTTTCTTTCTATCTTTCTCTCTTTCTTTCTTTC
>JAVLUU010000835.1:85000-87416 GCA_032206185.1 Columba guinea
TCTTTCTTTCTTTCTTTCTTTCTTTCTTTCTTTTTTCTTTCTTTCTTTCTTTCTTTCTTTTTTCTTTCTTTCCTACATTCTTTCTTTCTTTCTTTTTCTTTTTTCTTTCTTTCTTTCTTTCCTTATTTCTTTCTTTCTTTCATACCTTCTTTCTTTTTTTCTTTCTTTCTTTCCTTTTTCTTTCTTTCTTTCTTTTTAATTTCTTTCTTTCTTTCTTTCTTTCTTTCTTTCCTACGTCCTTTCTTTCTTTCTTTTTTCTTTCTTTCTTTCTTTCTTCTTTCTTTCTTTCTTTCTTTCTTTCTTTCTTTCTTTCTTTCTTTCTTTTTTCTTTCTTTCTTTCTTTTTTCTTTCTTTCTTTCTTTTTTCTTTCTTTCTTTCTTTTTAATTTCTTTCTTTCTTTCTATCTTTCTTTCTTTCTTTCTTTCTTTCCTACGTTCTTTCTTTCTTCCTTACTTCTTTCTTTCTTTCTTTCTTTCTTTTTGTTTCTTTCTTTCTTTCTTTCTTTCTTTTTTCTTTCTTTCCTATGTTCTTTCTTTCTTTCTTTCTTTCTTTCTTTCTTTCTTTCTTTCCTACGTTCTTTATTTCTTTTTTATTTCTTTCTTTCTTTCTTTCTTTCTTTCTTTCTGTTTTCTTTCTTTCTTTCTTTTTAATTTCTTTCTTTCTTTCTTTCTTTCCTACGTTCTTTCTTTCTTTTTTCTTTCTTTCTTTCTTTTTAATTTCTATCTTTCTTTCTTTCTTTTTTCTTTCTTTCTTTCTTTCTTTTTTCTTTCTTTCTTTCTTTATTTTTAATTTCTTTCTTTCTTTCTTTTTTCTTTCTTTCTTTCTTTCTTTCTTTCTTTCTTTTTAATTTCTTTCTTTCTTTCTTTCATACGTTCTTTCTTTCTTTCTTTCTTTCTTCTTTCTTTCTTTCTTTCCTTCTTTCTTTTTTTCTGTCTTTCTTTCTTTTTTCTTTCTTTCTTTCTTTCCTTCTTTCTTTTTTCTTTCTTTCTTTCTTTTTTCTTTCTTTCTTTCTTTCTTTCTTTCTTTCCTACGTTCTTTCTTTCTTTCTTTCTTCTTTCTTTCTTTCTTTCTTTTTTGTTTCTTTCTTTCTTTCTTTCTTTCTTTTTTCTTTCTTTATTTCTTTCTTTTTAATTTCCTTCTTTCTTTCTTTCTTTCTTTCTTTCTTTCATACGTTCTTTCTTTCTTTCTTTCTTTCTTCTTTCTTTCTTTCTTTCCTTCTTTCTTTTTTTCTTTCTTTCTTTCTTTTTTCTTTCTTTCTTTCTTTCCTTCTTTCTTTTTTTCTTTCTTTTTTTTTTTTCTTCTTCTTTCTTTCTTTCTTTTTAATTTCTTTCTTTCTTTCTTTCTTTCCTACGTTCTTTCTTTCTTTCTTCTTTCTTTCTTTCTTTCTTTCTTTTCTTTCTTTCTTCTTTCTTTCTTTCCTACGTTCTTTGTTTCTTTCTTTTTTCTTTCTTCTTTCTTTCTTTCTTTCTTTCCGACGTTCTTTATTTCTTTCTTTCTTCTTTCTTTCTTTCTTTCTTTCTTTCTTTCTTTCTTTCTTTTTTTGTTTCTTTCTTTCTTTCTTTCTTTCTTTCTTTTTTCTTTCTTTCTTTCTTTCTTTCTTTCCTACGTTCTTTATTTCTTTTTTATTTCTTTCTTTCTTTCTTTCTTTCTTTCGGTTTTTTTTCTTTCTTTCTTTTTAATTTCTTTCTCTTTCTTTCTTTCTTTCCTACGTTCTTTCTTTCTTTTTTTCTTTCTTTCTTTCTTTTTAATTTCTTTCTTTCTTTCTTTCTTTCTTTCTTTCTTTCTTTCTTTCTTTCTTTCTTTCCTTCTTTCTTTCTTTTTCTTCTTTCTTTCTTTCTTTCTTTCTTTCTTTCTTTCTTTCTTTCTTTCTTTCTTTTTTCTTTCTTTCTTTCTTTCTTTCTTTCTTTCTTTTTAATTTCTTTCTTTCTTTCTTTTTCTTTCTTTCTTTCTTTCTTTCTTTCTTTCTTTCTTTCTTTCTTTTCAATTTCTTTCTTTCTTTCTTTCTTTCATACGTTCTTTCTTTCTTTCTTTCTTTCTTCTTTCTTTATTTCTTTCCTTCTTTCTTTTTTTCTTTCTTTCTTTCTTTTTTCTTTCTTTCTTTCCTTCTTTCTTTTTTCTTTCTTTCTTTCTTTTTTCTTTCTTTCTTTCTTTCTTTCCTACGTTCTTTCTTTCTTTCTTTCTTCTTTCTTTCTTTCTTTCTTTCTTTTTTGTTTCTTTCTTTCTTTCTTTCTTTCTTTCTTTTTTCTTTCTTTATTTCTTTCTTTTTAATTTCCTTCTTCTTTCTTTTCTTTCTTTCTTTCTTTCATACGTTTCTTTCTTTCTTTCTTTCTTTCTTCTTTTCTTCTTCTTTCTTTCTTCTTTCTTTTTTCTTTCTTTCTTTCTTTCTTTTTTTCTTTCTTTCTTTCTTTCCTTCTTT